>VSMD01116599.1:0-127762 GCA_008750895.1 Mirza zaza | reverse complement strand
CTGACTCACTTCCATGTTCCCTTTGAAGATAGGTGGGACAGACACTGCTGTGTGCCTGCCCAAACCTATCCCATCTTCTCCCTGAGCATGTGGCTGGACTACATTTCCCAGCTTCCCGTGCAGTACAGTATGGCCGTGTGAGTGGCTTCCAGCCTGTGCACATCCCACTTCCTGGCCTGCCCGCCTCCCACACAGTCCTTCACTCTCCCTCTCTGCTTGCTGTCTCACCCAGATGCAGAAGACCCAGCAACAAACATTGAGGCCCCAGGGACAGTGGAGCCACAGAATGAAAGATGCTTGGGCCCCTAAATCACTGCATAGAAGGTGCCCACCAAACAGATGTTGAATGGTTAGGAGCAAGACGTAAATTTTTGTCGTTGTTGTTGTTGTTAAGTCACTATGACTAGGTGTGGTTTGTTAAACAGTTAGCCTCCCACAAATATTGATAATGCACAAGGAAAGATGACGGCACCTCATGAAGGTTTCCATTTGCTCAACCAAGGGCCCTCGGGCCTTGCCTAGCTCTGTGGTAGTGAACTTGTTCTCAGTGTTCCTGGGCACCAGTGGTGAACCAGAGATCTCTAAGGTCTTTCCCTGATCTGAGAAAATTCTGTAATTCTGTAGTGACCCTCACTGGCTGCGGCCTCTTTACCACCCCTCCCCCATACATACATCCTTACAGGTAGCAGCCAAGTTGCATGGCCCAGGAGGGACTTAGCCCAAACACTTACCTCCTCCCCGCCCCAGCCCCCCAGGATTTTCCTTTTCCCATAACACCTTTCCTCCACTTTCCTCCACTCTGCTGGGGAGCTACAAACAGATATGCCCTCTCTCACCCATGGCCGCACTATGTAAAATGTACCATCAGGAGGATAGATGGCTTCAAATGGCTCTGTCCTGGTATGCCACAACCTCCCCCCGCCCCCTTTGCCTTCTGCTTGGGAATATAAGCATTTTCTACCAAGAGTAGGGCTGAATATATAGACCAGACCTTGAAAACTTTTGGGTATCAGAAAAATACATATGAGGGATTCCCATTCTCCAAAAGCACTGATTCTTCAAATCATGTCACTGCCGTCTATAAAACATTATATTCAAGATATTTTAAGTCTGTCTTCAGAGGTTCTTGTGATCTCATTTTCTGTCATTAAATATGATGTGCTCAAAAAGAAGATAATTTTAATACAGAGAAAAACAGAACTGAGCATTTCAATGACAGACTGCTGGGCCAATCAGGACGGGAGCGTGTTTGTTGTCCGCAGCATTTTTGTCTTGCTGGGTCCCCTTTGCTGAAGTTCGTTTCGCCCTCTACCGGGCTGCCACGGCACTTTCAGAGAAAACAAGTGCTGTGAATGTTCACGAATGGCACAAATGACTCCTGTCACTGCCAGACCCGGCTTTATGCGTTTTGCATGTGAGCCTCTGCCACACCAGCTGCCCTCACGTTGCCAGTGGCAGGAGGTCGTTGAGTTGGCTACTAGTGGTGTTTCTAGGAAAAACAATAAGGATTGAGACCTGGGATTTTGAGAATTGTGGCAAACTGGGAATGCAGATGTAAAATGCAGGACTCGGTTGCATACGGTGCAGTATTTGGCTGTCTGAATGTGGGGGACGGGGGGGGGGGGGGGGGGGGGGGGGGGGGGGCCGGGGGGCGGGTATGGGAGAGTCGGGGGCACAGTACATGCTGTTGATATAAAAGTAAATCTGATTAACTGTTACAGTGGACACAGTTTGGGGCTGCCCACTGTCTCCCCTTCTTGGCCTCCTTCTTCTGTAACAGATTCCTGCCTCTTTGATCACAGGAAGAGGAGTCGTGGGGGTCTGGTGAGGCTTGACCACTCAGAATGCCCCTCCTCCATCAGAGTCTTTGGCCAGCTAAAATCCGTGCCTGGGCAGTTTCTGCTGAACCTTGTCTCCCTTACTTCCAGCCTTCTGGGTTATTTTTGTGTCCCCTATGAACTTAAGAATTCCGACTACTAAAGCTATTAGCAGGACCCACGATATGTATTGTTCTAATGCACTAGCACCTGACTCAACCTAAATTACAAATTACCATAATTACCAAGGGTAAAACCCAAGGTTAATGATGAAACAAATTAATGCATAGTTAAAAAATACAAAAGTGTTCTATAACTCCTATAAGATGAAATAAGGTTAATTAAAGTAATTTTCAAAATATTAACGGAATCATAGTTCCAGCAAGCGTAGGACCATTATCAGCACATTTGCATCATTAAGAAATTTGAACAATTTATAGATTCATAGATAGAACACTTGTATTTGTGAAGGTCAGAAAAAGGATAAACTATTTAGCTTTATTTTTGTAAGCCTCTCTTGTTTTCTACATACTGTGGCACTATTATATATAAGATTTAAACTGCTCCAAGTACCATTTGTAGATTTCTATTTAAGAAAGAAGCTATCTTGCTTATAGGAAAAATAATTGATTAAGTTTAACCATTCACAAATGGACAGTTATTTGTAGGTACTTAAACATAAAGATCTATTGGAGCATGGTAATTTGTCATTTTTAGTGCTTATTTGACTGCCTATAAGAGTACAACTGAGTTCAAAATAATGATGTTTCTGTAGTGCTACTGCTACTTTGATTGATAATGAGAAGATACCACTACCATTTTTAATTTTTAAAATGCAAGATTATTCTGGAGTAAATTAACCTAATCACACAGTGCAAGTAAATTAACATCCGTTCATTACCTAATTGCAAAAATAATATTAATATTAACTACAGATTCTAAATCCACTTCTGACACATATTCAATTTTTATAATGTAACATTGACCGTTTTTCTGGATTATATGTAGGGGTTTCCAGCATTAGCTTCTCTGCTCGTTGGAAATGTTAGGAGTGAGAACACAAATATTCCAGTGGCGTTGAAGAAGGTTGCTTCCAGAATTGATCCAGCTATATTACAATTCAGACACTATTAAAATACCAGTGGGTGTTTTTCATGGCAAGGCTGCTATAAACTCACCCAGTGAGAACTTCTCAGGGCTTTCGCTCACCTGGCATAAGTGAGTTTTTTCCAAAGCAGCCCAGCAGCTCTCACTTGGAGAACTCAAGTTTTCCAGCCCTCATTTCCCCAGTCTGGCCTGAGCGAGTCACACAGTGGCCGTACTGTCTGGGCAGCACCTTGTGGGCTGGTGCCTGTGTTTTCCCGAAACGAGAGTAAACGTGGTTCACACAGACCAGAGGAGAGGCCCTGAACTCACAAAATGTCTCCTCGGCCTTCGCGCTTTCCAAGTTGGGAAATTTATGTTGCAACCTTGAGAAGGACAGAGTCAATGCAGAGCCTGCCAGCTGTTAGTTTTCCTGTTGACGAAATCCCCAAATTCAGACTGGAAGCCCTCCAAGGACTGAAGTCTCCTCAAAAGGCAAAGTGTTAACCCTGAATCCTTCAGCTCCTGTACGTCTTCTTTCTCTCCCACCTGGAAAGTTCCAGAATGTCTTTGGGCTTGTGCTTGCTGTGTGTGTAGCTCTCTGACGACTGCTCCTCCTGAGGCCGCAAAATAGGCCAGGGCCAAAGACAACGGAGGAAGAGACCAAATGACTGCATGGTAGGGGGAACTTTCGAGAGCTTTTTGGAGCCAGGCTTCCTAGAGCCCGGCTCCTACATGTTTAGTAAAGCTTGCTTAGGTCACGGAAGTGATTCAACTACTTAGAGCCAAACTTGCTAGCTTTAAATATTCGCCACATGCTCTACTGCCATTGTGGTTTTATCTTCAAAGCGTAAGTCCTTAATCTTCTCCTTGGATATGTGACAAATTAACACTACATTTATTTGTTGGTTGCTTTTTCCTGAACATGAGCCATACAGTTTATAGACCAGTCTAGTAAAATGACCACTTTAAACCTCCTAATTACTTCTTATTTTTAGTGTTTATTTTCACTGGCTGCTTTTACACTTTTTAAAATTTTAAATATAATCCTTTTTGTCTAATTATAAAATTGCTATATTTTCTTTATAGGAAACATGATGAATGGGTATTACATTTAAAATATTTTATTTATAATCTCATTATCCACCATTAAGCTTTGTTAACATTTTGGTATGTTTCTTTCTTTCTCTGTTAGTTGTACTATCTGAATGCTGATTTTTTTCCATTTGATCTTGTATCATAAATATTTTCTCAATTTTTATTTATTGTCAATAAATAATCTTTAACAATTGAGGTTTTTAATGATTCTGATAATATTCCATCACTGGACTATACCATGATGTTCGTAACTAATCCCCTGTTGTTGGATATTATAAATAGTACTCCAGTAAACATATATCTGTGTATACTTTTGGCCACATAGCTCATTAATAGGATAGATTCCTAGAAGTAGAATTACTGGGTCAAAGTGTAGAAACAGTATTAAGGCTCTTAATACATTTTGCTAAATTGCTTTTTCCAAAGGATGCTGATCAATTTGTGCTCCTACCACAGTGAGTGAGATATGCTGGCTGAGTGTTCTTGTGCACAAGGAGGATTGCTGTTTTTCCTCTTGGCGTACCTGATAGACATCTCCACTGGTGGTGTGGCTCAGGGTTGGGGAGGGCTTAGACAGACCTGGGCCTGAATTTGGACTCTCCCATTATGTAGCTCTGTGACTTCGTGGAAAACTCTAAAAGCAAGAATAAAAATTGGGAACAGTATTGACTGCCCAAATAAAATAATGAATGTGAAAATGCTTTGTAAGCATAAACTGTGAAGCTGTCTTATTACTGAAAAGCACCCACCCATTGCTACTGGCAACTCAATTTCGGTACTAAAATTAGGAACTGGGTATGTAAATTATAAACAAAACCCAAAATTTTATGGAAATATGAATTTGGGGTTTCCTTTTCTAAAATAAGAAAATGGTGAATTTCTTATTAGCACACTCTTTGGCTTCTCCCTCTGAGCTCACCAAAACAAAATCACACAGCATCTGAATCCCATGTGAGCCTGCGCCTGTGCTTCCTCTAAGCTGTCCCCAGACCCGTCCTTCTCCCAGAGTCTTCCCCGGCTACTCCAGAGTGAGAGCCGAACTTCCCGAGGACTCTTACCTGTGAATTCCCAGGCTCGCTCTGAGTTACCACTGCCCTGTAAGGTCCTTTCCTCATCTCTAGGGTGTAGATATTTCTTCCCCATCTAAGCTGTAAATGTTTGAAGAGAGAGATTTGTCCTTTGCATCTGAAACTCTGTATGTACTTTTGGCCTTAAATTAACTTGCCCCTGAGGTTGATAAACAAAGAAAGTTTTACCCAGGGCCAAGGAGTCATTTTCCCAGTAACTCTCACTGGGGAAACTTTCTCTAGACTTTGTCCCTCTTGGCATGAGGGGAATGGAGGGCAGGTCAGTGCCTCCAGCGACATTTCTTCTGGGGACTCTTTTTCCCTCATTAATTGTGTTGACAGGATTAAGAATAGCTCACAACACAGCAGCAAAGGCTAAAGTGGAGTTTTGTTCTTTCCTCCTTTTTATTCTCACCCTAATCCCCCTGGATCATCCTCTATCCCTCTTGCTAAATATATTTATATCTCCCTTCTGATTAAATGTTACTGGTTTTTTAAAAAAAAACAAAATGAAAGAAGAGGCTGCATCTTGACATAATCATTATGGATCCTAAAAAAAACTATTAGTCTATGGTCAGGCACAGTGGCTCACACCTGTAATCCCAGCACTTTGGGAGGCCAAGGCAGGAGGATCACTTGAGGTCAGGAGTTCAAGACCAACCTGGGCAACATAGCAAGATCCCATCTCTATGGAAGGAAGGAAGGAAGGAAGGAAGGAAGGAAGGAAGGAAGGAAGGAAGGAAGGAAGGAAGGAAGGAAGGAAGGAAATTAGTCATGAGGAAAATAGTGTCTTATTCACATTTTAGAGGTGAAACTTGTTTATGTTTTAGTGACAATTCTAGACATGTTCCAATTTCCAGAGGCTTACTTAAGGCAATTGTGTTTGCAAGAAACAGAAACTCCAGCTTGAGCAAGAGTGAGACCCCATCTCTACTAAAAATAGAAAAATTAACCAGCCAGGAGGATCACTTGAGCCCAGGAGTTCATGGTTGCAGTGAACTCTGGTGACACCACTGCTCTCTAGCCAGAGTGACAGAGCTGGACTCTCTCTCAAAAAAAAAAAAAAAAGAAGAAGAAGAAGAAGAAGAAAGAAAGAAAAAGGAACTTATTCAAATTACTCAAATCAAAGGATAGAGTTTAATGGGGCTATACCAATCTTTCCAGCACACAAACCATGACATCTTTTGTGATTTATCAAAGGGAATCCTGGTTTTAAAAGTGCTCAGAAGGACTGCACTAGACTAATAAATTTCCACAACAATAGAGAGATAGGAATCTTTGCTTCTTCTCTTCAGGCAACTGGTAGGGTTCAGAGAAAGTTTCTAGTTATTGAGAGCTGTGGGAGAAGGTTGGTGAAGTCTGGTTCCCCCTCTAATGGAATACAAAGATCATAACACGTATGTCTACAACTGGGCCATCAGGCCCTGGGCGATGACCCAAAACAACTTTTCTCAGATTTTACAACACAGTTACAAAAAGAGCATTTGGCAACTTTCCTGAGAAGAGGTTCTGAGAAAGAGCCCAGCAACCCAGCCAAATATAATCTCCTCCCAAAATTAGGTCAAAATTGTCGGCAGTAGCTGAGGACTTAAGGGGTAAAGTCAAAGCACTGAACAATCAACTTGTAAACAAACTCATTACTGGCCTGCTTCAGAAATCATTCCGTGGGATTTATCTGCCCTATTGGCCATCTTGTCTTAAGGACATATATTAGGGGGAAAAGTTGAAATCTAAGTTTGTACCACTACAGAAAATCATTTGATCCAGAACTTTCAACTACTCCTTTCTTTCCATGCCACTTCACATTTCATTTCCATCTTAGCTTCTCTTTAACTTTAGAATCATCTCATAGCTACTTTTAAAAAGCTAGCAGGTGAGGTCTCCAGTGCTGGGCTGCTGGCAGGGTTGGTCTAGCTTTGCCCTGGCCCTCAGACTCAGTCATGCCAGCCCCGCCCTTCCTCCAGTCTTCTCTGCTTCCACAAGCACAGTCAAGATAAGGCTGAGCCCATCACCGATGTCGCTAATAGTGAACAAAGGATGAGGTAGTCGTCTACCAAGACTGAGTTCCAGTGATGAAATAAATGCCACTTCTGACTTGAACCTTCTGTGATAGTCCAGGGGTTGAGCTAACAGGGTATGTTCTTCTCTCGTTGTAGCCCTTGCTTCACAGTTGCTGAACCTGAAGAAACAAAAGGGAAGTACAGACGTGCCCCCGACCGTCAGAAATTCTCTTTCTGCTAGAATCAAATGGGATGAACCATGTGAAAGGGCTTTGAAAATGATAAGGTACTAAGGAAATGCGAGACCGCAAAAGAAATATTATAAAGGGGTATCGTGTCACCTATTTGAGGCAAAAGTTGAATAAATACTGTCATTAACATTTTGAATTCAATGTTCAAAATAGAGATTCCAAATCAAACTAAAATCCATCTATGGAGGAGGCAAAAGTGCTCTCCAAATGGGGCCATGCCCTCACTGGCATGTCCAGACTCTGCTTCAGTTAGGCTGGGGGTCGTGTGACCACCTCTGGCCAAATGACTAGAAAGGCTGATGGACTGCGTATCACTTGGGGCCAGAGTACTTAGGAGCAGAGACTGGTTTCCCCACACTCACCCCCTCCTCTTCAGTAATCCTGGAAACCACATGTTGGGCTAGAAGGAACCTGGATCCCTGAGTCACCAGGTGGAAGATGCATCCCACCAACTGGAATGCAAACTTAGCAAGAGGGCTAAGCCACAGAGATTTCAGTGTGTACTTAATACCATACCATTATGAAACATATCTTTTAAAATGCATTGACTTTTCCTTTTTAACTACATTTCTTCAGGAATTTTGTGTTCTTCAGAGATGCTCATGACAAAACGTATGATTGTAAATGGTGCAGCTCTTGTATGATGTCTATACCATCAATGATCTAGGTATTAAAGACAAAAAGCCAATCCCAAATCAGATAACACTTTATACAGTGAATAACATCTAACCTAATGATTCAGTGGGTTAAAACAGCTGACCGTGGACTCAAAGGTCTCATTCTGACCCACTCATTTATTCTTTCTGAGGCCCTAAGTAATTTAATCTCTTCTCTCTGCTTTGGTTTTAAGAAGCAGAGAAGGACCTGCCTCAGAGGGTTTTGGTGTGCAATAAAAATAACTATAAAGCACTTTTCCGGCACAAAGTGCTGCATAAATGCTTAATGATTTCCTTTAATGATATCATGGACAGGGGCACCGTACTTTTAAGTGAAATATTTTCACTTGAGTTATAGCATGTAATACTCTAGATGTCAAGGCCTGATGGATGGTGAAGTAAGGATCTTTTGTTTTTTCTGGAGTCCAGATAATTTAATCATTTCTCCTTCATCTCCAAAAATTACATGTAAGTAAACATATGCAGGACTTGGATCTCACAGAAAAGGCTAATGATGGTCTATATAAAGAGAGGGGACTTCGTCGGATGCCATGAATGGTACAGTCTTAAGGTCATCAGTTTTGTTCATGAATTCTGCTTGGGAGAAAAACCACTCAGTTGTCTTTTTTTTTTTTTTTAACTTACTGTAATTTAGAAAATCATAGCCTTATATTATACTGAGCCCAAATCACAGTTCCAAGGGACAGGAATTTACTTTCTAATGGAGGAGTGGGCATTTTGTTCTCTAGAGCAGGAAAAAGAACATTTGGTCAAATCCATCCATCCATTATGAAGAAGCCCATTTTTCTCTGTAATTACTGTGAGCAAAGAGTAAGAAGGGAAAAGGCAGAGATGATTCTTTGGAGAAAATGTTCAACTATTTTTGTTGTTCCAAAAATGTAGTTATGGAACCCCTTTATTATTTTCTATGCGTGTCCTAAAATAAATGACTTGAAAAGCTCTACCCTACTGGTCAATTTCTACCTCTGAGTTATTACAACTCTCAAATGCCAGATGTGGCCTCTCCCCTTCCCACTCACCCTGTTGTAACAGCCACTACTTACTGAATGCTTGCTTTGTGCCAGATTTTGCGATTAACATCGTCTCAGATAGTCCATACGGCAGTCCTGTAGGGTAAGAATTTTTCATCCCATTTATCAGATGAGGAAAGGATGCTCAGTGAAGTTAAGTAATTTACCCTAAGTCATTCAGCTAGTAAAAAGTAGATGCTGCACCAGGCATGTTGGGGCACGCCTATATTCCTAGGGCTCTGGGAGGCCAGGGTGGGAGGATTGCTTGAGGCCAGGAGTTGGAGACCAGTACAAGCAATAGCAAAACCACGCCTCTACAAAAAAATAGAAAAATTAGCCAGGCTGGTGGTGCACACCTGTAGTCCTAGCTATTTGGGAGGCTGAGGGGGGAGCATTGCTTGAGCCCAGGAGTCTGAGGTTGCAGTGAGCTATGGTGACGCCACTGCATCCAGCCTGGGAGACAGAAGGAGACTCTGTCTAAAAAAAAAAAAGTAAATCCAGATTCAAACTTGGTCTAGCTGCTCCCCCAGTCTGGGCTATTAACTCCTTCCCTAATATATACCTTTTTCCATAGCCTCGCCCCCACATTGTGGAGGAAGGGAATGAGGAAGAAGGAGGAGGGGAGGGGAGGTAATAGGAGGGATGGGGAGAGAATGAAAGTGAATGATGCTTTTTTTCTTAGAAAGAAAGAGTGTCCAGAGCTGGAAACAACCCTGCAGATTTCCCACCACTTCAGCACTTTTTAGAAAAGGAAACAGACTGTTCAGACAAGTAAAATGGCTGTCATGACATCACATATGTCACGACACAATATGCTGGGGCCAGAACCAGGGTGCAGGATTTTCAACTCCCAGGTAAACTCTTCCTATCCTAGCACCTCCCACCCTACCCCATTCCCAGTTTTAAAAATTAACTTACATAAGTGAATTTACCTCTTACTAATACAAATAAGTAACTAATTGATATTGCTTTGATGACCTAGAATAGCAGTCTGTATGGATGGCAAGGCCAACCTTTAAATTTGTTCATTGCTCATTCGACTAACATTTTAGAGCATCTACCACCACCAGGGCTCTGTGTTAGGGGTCAGCAGACAGCACAAAAATGGTCTGGTTGGTCCCTTCCTGCGCTGAGCAGTTTCCAGCCAATTGAATCTAATAATTTAATGGATTTGACTCTTTTCTCATACACTAGGACTCAAGATGAAAAAAAATGAAATTGGGCCCAGCGTAGTGGCTCACGCCTGTACCTAGCACTCTGGAAGGCTAAGGTGGGAGGATTGCTTGAGTTCAGGAGTTGGAGACCAGCCTGAGCAAGAGCAAGACTGTCTCTGCTAAAAATAGAAAGAAATTAGCTGGACAACTAAAAATATATAGGAAACATGAGCCGGGCGTGGTGGCACATGCCTGTAGTCCCAGCTACTCGGGAGGCTGAGGCAGGAGGATCGCTTGAGCCCAGGAGTTTGAGGTTGCTGTGAGCTAGGCTGACTCCACGGCACTCTAGCCCGGGCAACAGAGTGAGACTCTGTCTCAAAAAAAAAAAAAAAAATGAAATTGATCCAAAATGATTCTTTCAATAGTATCCTTTCTATACTCAAATCCTTTACCTGTTTCTACAGTACCTGAAACACTTTCAGTCATGTGGAAGGAAGGTGTTTCATTCCTCACGTTCTTACTGCACAACAACCATGTACAAGGAAGCTTCTAGGCAGATGGGATGCATCACTAAACAAAATAGACAAAATTATCTACCCTCAGGGTGGTTACGTTCTAACTGGGAGAGACAGCCAATAAACAAAGGAACCAGGAGATTACATATTATTTGAGAAGGCCATGTGGGTCAGAGAAAAATAAAATAGCCAAGGTAAGAGGATTAGGAGTCCGGAGGGGAAGAGAGGTGTGTTGTCGTTTTGACTAGGGTGGCCAGAGCAAGCCTCCCTGAGGGCACTCGGGCGCCCCTGCAGCTGAGGCAGCCTTGGCTACCTAGCACACAGCAGAGGGGACAGACGGTGCAGAGCCCTGACTGGGGGCAGCCAGGAGGCCAGTGCTGCTGAGCAGAGTGAGCAAGAGGGAAAGTAGGAAAGGCGTCAGGGAGGCAAACAGGGACAGGCAGTGGGGTTCGGATCACGTAGCGTCCACCGTCAGCACTCTGGTTTTACTCTAAGTGAAATGGAGCGTCCCGGGAGGCTTGAGGGCAGAGAGTGATATGATGAAACTTAGGTTGTAAAAGGCTCACTCTGGCTGCTGTGTTGAGCACGTACTTCAGGGGGCCAGGGTGGAGGCAAAGAGACCAGCTAGGAGATGCTAACGTGTCTAACTGACATGATCCGGGGAGAGGCCACCATCCCTCGGCCCAGCCTGGTAGCAGAGGAGGTGGGGGGAAATGGT
Organism: Mirza zaza; assembly: GCA_008750895.1. NCBI lineage: Eukaryota > Metazoa > Chordata > Mammalia > Primates > Cheirogaleidae > Mirza > Mirza zaza. Next base: position 116,372 of record VSMD01116599.1, on the reverse strand, counting down.
GGGATTCCGGATACCACAAATTTTCCTGGCAGATGAGAGGGAGGGAATGTGAGCCAAAGACAAAAGTCTGAGCTGACACCCCAAGGTTTTTAGCCTGAGCGGCTGAGAGGCTGAAGTTGCCAGTTCCCGAGATGGGGAGAATGTGGGCGCAGCTGATTTGCAGCGGGGAATTCAGGAGTCCAGGTGTGGCCAGGTTTAATCTGAGATGTCTAATTAGCCATCCGAGCGGAGCGGGTGAGTGGGTGGAACGAGACAGGGCGCGGAGGTCAGGAGGGAGGTCTGCGCTGGTCTGATGTGAAATTGGGAGTTGTCTCCCTCCGAAAGCCGAGAGGCTGAGCGAAACCACTCCAGGCTTGTGCTATCTGGCAACAGCTGGTGAAAATGACCTGCTCATTCAAACAGAGAATTTCATTTCCCAAAGATGTGAGAAGAGGAAGAAATGATTAAGAGCAAAAGACTGACATGTACAGTCATCCCTCGGTATCTGCAAGGGGTTGGTTCCAGGACTCCCTCGGACACCAAAATAGAGAATGCTCAAGCCCCTTACAAAAATGGCATAGTATTTGCATATAACCTACACACATCTCCTGTGCACCTTAAGTCAACTCTCGATGACTTATAATCACTAATACAATGCCTACACGTCACTTCATTCACAGGGACCCCATGTAGTTCTTGGAACAGCAAATTCAAGTTCTGCTTTTAGGAACTTTGTGGATTCCCCCCTCCCCCCTACCCCCCCCCTGGAATATTTTCAATCCAAAATTGGCTGAATCCATACATGTGGCGTCCTCAGATATGAAGGGCCAACTGCATTTATTTTTTAAAAGACCCTAGAAAGAAAAAAAAAAGAAACATCAGGAGAGCAAACTCTAGTTTTAAATTTACTTTTCTCAATTACTGGAACAGCTTTTGGCCAGGAGCCCCAGGCCTCTGTACAGAAAACTCACAAATGTCAGGGTGAACAGCACGCATGACATTTCTCGTGTGCCTGAGAATGTGCACACAAACAAAACCAGAGAGTGCTGCAGAGGCCCGGAGGCCATGCTCTTTATTCCTGCCCCTGACAGACTACCTTGTCTCCAGTAGCCACAGACACAAGGAGAGAGGGGGACATAGGACTCCCTGGTGACAGGGACCCCCAAGTAATCCCCATGTAACCTTGATGTCACTGGCAGATATTTATATTCAAATGTCTACCTTTTTGGAATCTACCATCTTTACCATCACGAATGGGAGGCTGAGGCTTCCCACTACCCTAATCTCAAAACGGTAAAAATGTTTGGATTGTGAGGTTACCAGTGCCGTGTCATTCATTGCTTCATTCTTTCAGTAAGCAGCCATGGCAGCCCCATGCACATCCAAGTGAGCAGTGAGCCTGCCAGAAGGAGGAGCTGGTGTCGGTTTCCAGGACAACTCCTGCATCCTTGCTCAGCTGAGGACCCGCCTTCTCTGTCTGCTTCCCACTGGCCTCACCTCTGCATCCTGTTGACACAACCAACTGAAACTTCTTGGCGAGGAATTAAACATGCTTTAAGGAACTCGCTCTGTTGCTGCAGTAGGTGAAAAGCCACTGCGTGCATTTGCTTCACCCCCAGAGCTGTAACCACTGCAGCCTGAAGGATTCCGGATGCACTGCCATGCAGTTAGATTCCTGAAGTCTTCAGCTTTGCTCCCTTCCCCAATGAGCACTTTGTTGTTTCCTTCCCTCCACAGGGTTCCAATTGCTGCATATCAGAACGATCTCTCTCTCTCTCTCTCTCTTTTTTGGCCAAGTCACATAAGCCTAGGTATATGGAGTGTCCCACAACACAGATGTTGTGTGATGGTGAACCAATCTCTCCTTGCTTCCCGACTTTAAACTCCCCTGTAAGTACAGACGGGAGACCTGTGTGCCTACACTTCCACAAGCCAATCCTCTCTTTCTAAGCAATCCTCCAAGGAAATTCTTATTCTACTGGCATCAATGCGGCTGCTGTAGTTGCTCATAAAGTTATCCATGGGACTCTGCAGCAGGCGCCTTTACTAAGCTCTGTAATTAATTCTTGGAAAGCCATAGAAGGAGCTTGTTCAGAGTGCTGTTAAATCAAAAGCAGGCTTCCCGTTGGCCTGCTCAGATGGAGCCCTGATAGTTTAAAACAGATAATCAACCAGACTGAAGAAATCTAACAGTCCATGCACTCCTCCATCAATACCTATGTGCCACCCAAGGTATAAATAGCATGCGTGGGCCACTAGATGCAGAGGCCACTGCTCCTCCAGGGAATGGACAGAACTTGGAGTATGAAATTAAACTATTAGCCAAGCACTGGTTTGCTTTATGTGATTTTGTTAGCTTGCTTGTTTTGGTTGGTTATAGACACTGAGGTTGTTCTGATAAAAACATTTCAGAAAGATGTGTGGGTGTGACACATACCATGTAGCCAGGGGGAGATGAGTCAAGCTAGTTTGGGGCATTCGTCTGTCTGCATGAGCCCAGTTTGGATAACAATAAGTGTAAAAGCTACAGTTTATCCAGTGACAGCTAAGTTTTAGCAATGTTTGACCCTTTGCACACATTCTTCCAAGAGCTCTGAAAGGACAGAGTGATTGTCTTCATTATACAGATTGACGCCCACTGTTATAATATGGTCATATACTCTAGATGGCTTCATAAAAATATGATAGACTATGGCATTCTTTCTTTGTGCCTAAATAAAAACTGCTTCCATAAATGCATGGTGCCTTATACACATTAAAGACTAAATAAATGGGCTTATTGACTCAGCAAAACTCACACTTAGTTGGCAGTTTTAAAAGGGAACATGCCATTTCCCTATGGTAGAAGTTCTCAATTGGGGGTGATTTTGCCTCCCAGGAGACATTTGGCAATGTCTGTGGATATTTTTAACAACTTGAGGAGGCGGTGTTTGCATCTAATCTGTAGGGGCCAAGGATGCTGCTAAACACTCCACAATGTCCAGCACAATTCCCTTAGCCAACCCCAACAAAAAAATTCTCTGGCTCAAAATGTTCATAGTGGTGAGGCTGAGAAATCCCAGTTTATATATAGCCAAGGTCAACCAATAGATCATCATTTGCTGGTAGATATTTAAGTTATAAAATGTCAAACACATAAAAGAAAATAGTGAATCCTATAAGGTCTGATAGTCCATTGTTCCGGAAACTTCTCCAGTGGGAGAGCTCCACAGCACAGAGTATACATGGAGGTCCTATGGGAGCTAATGCTTATGTAAGAGGAGACTTCATTTTTAGAACATATGACGTAGTCAAATGCCAAGAAAAATATTCTACAGCCTCAACACATAGTAAAATTCAAACCTGAGTAACTAAAGCTAAAGAGCAATGTTTCCAACTTTAAAAAATTAAATAAGCATTTTAAAGTGTTTAAATAGATAAATATGTTATAAAAAAAAGTAACATGGCATTATGAATTCAGAACAAGTGGGTGTGAAAAACAAAGAACTTGGTATTTTAAAATAGTCATATTGAAATAAGAAACTCAATAGATGAGTTAAACAGATTAGATAGTAATGAAGGCAGATTAGATAGTAATGAAGATAAACTTAGAATTGGGAGAGAAATCTGAGGAAATTATCCTGAATACAGCCCTGAGAGATAAAGACATAGAAAATACAAAACGATAATTAAAAGACATGAAAGACAGATTAAATAACTCTACTTAATCACTATTAAAACACAAAGATTCTCAGATTGGATTTAGAACCAAAATTCAGCCATGTGCTATTTATAAGAGACATACTCCCAAAATGACCCAGAAAGGCTGGGGTAGGGGGGAAGAAATGGGAAAAAATTTAGGCAGATAATAACTAAAAGAAAGCTGGTGTGATATTAAAACTAGTAAAAATATAATTCAAGGTGAAAATCAGTGGGAATGGAGAGAGATATTACCAAAAAGAGAAGTCTACAAAAAAAAAAAAAATCTATCAACCATTAACTTTCATTTACCTAACAAATGTATTTAAAATACATAAAATGAAAATAGAGTTACCAGGAGAAACCCACAAATCTACAGAGGTACTGGGAGATTCTAATACACTCCTAAAAGCTGACAAATCAATCAGGCAGAAACTGTGTAAAGAATGAGATGATATGAATAACATTGTTGACAGGCTTAGCCTAAGGTGGACACATATACACATAGAAATATTTGTGAGTTTACATATATATCTATACACACATACATACAAATGTGTGCATGCATACAAAAAGGATGGTCTGTAGATATTTATACATATATACACACATATATATTATTATATTAATATATCTTCATTTACATAGATAGAATCAGGTACCTGATTATAAAATTTGAACTTTTACCAAATCAGAAGGAAATTTCAACAAATTCTAAAAAACTGATATCATACAGACAATGTTCTCTGTCCATGATAATATAAAGATTATTATTCAACAATTAAAATGAGAGCAAATTTTTTTTTTAAATTTTGGAAATAAAAATACTTATCTAAATAATTCATGTATCAAGGAATAACTCATACTATTTTATCCATATCTTTTATGACTTAATAATCTATCATAAACATTTCTCCCATAAACATTACTCCCATACTACATAGGGTAGCATGCTATTCCAACATATGGATAGCATATAATTTATTTACCCAATTCCTTATTGGGGCGCATTTATATTATTCTCAACTTTTAACTATTATTATAATGCTATAATGAACATGAAACATTAATATTTTTACTTTATTGTTCACAAATGTTATTTCGTACCATTAAGTTCTTCCTATGTTTTTTTTAATTAGAATGTTCCCAATTGGAAACCAGTTGCACAACACTTCATCTGACAGAATAGCCATAAAAAGAGAAAAAAAGAAGAAACCCTGCATTTTAGATCTTTCTACAAATAGCAGATTGCTCCAGGAAAAGATCAAGCCAGGTGATAAAGTTTTGTGTCATCATTTCAAAAAGAATAAAGAAAAGGGCAGTACAGAGACTGCATGATCAGACACCACCATTATAATTTGTAGATCTCATACATCAATATGTAAAAAAACAGATGCCGAGCTATTTCCTCTGCAGGTTGCCTCTAAATTGAAGTGAAAACTATATTGCTAAAGCTAGGCAAGCTAGAACAACAAGGACGATAAATCAAACAATGATAGGAGTTTCATTTAACACTGAGAAAACAAGTGTTTCCACATAACTACATATTGTGCAAGACAATTCTGGAAACAGGAAATAAATGGGTAAGGCAAAAGTAAAAGGAAGAAAATTGGATGAAATTCATCAGGATTAAAACGATTGGCGGTTTCAGGGTAGGGATAGTAGCTGAGTAATAAGGTGAGAGGCATGTGAATATATTGACACAAGTCTACACTGCCTGAACTCTGAGGGAGGCCACAGAGAGCGTCTGTTAAGAGCCCTGAGTGGCTTCAAACTGCCTTGGCTGTATTTTAGTGGTAGAGCTGGGTGGGCTTGACCAAGTTCTCCAAGCCTTGGTTCCTTATCTCTAAGGTAGACAGCTTCCACCTCATAGGGATGCTATGCTACAAGAATGAAATGCAAAAACCAATGTAAATAAAGGGTTTAGCCCGGCATCTAGCACATTGGTATGCTCTCAGTAAATGTTAGCCATATTACATGAAGTTCAAAAGATGAAGAAAATCCACATGGCCACTTGAGAAACAGCAACAGGAACTAGATATTGTTACTAAGACCCTGTGATAAGCTCTGGAGTTTACATTAACACAAAGATATAAATTTTGTTCCATGAAACATTTTTTAAATGTTCCAAATTTTAAATGTAAAGTGCAATAGAATCTGTCTACAAGTTTCCAATATAGAGTCTAGTTATTAAAACAGATATTTAATTTATCATGGCAAGACTTATTGCCAACTGAAACCAATGGGCACAGGTACAGGGCCACCAGAAACTTTAAGGCACCTGAAATCAGGTTGCCCAGGCACCAGATACATGGTCTCTGATTGGAGGTGAGTTGTATTCTTTCAAGTGGTGAGGATACAGACCCACTCTCTAGGATTTGGCAAAAAATAATAAAATTGATTTGTATTTGTCAAATGCATTCCTTTGATCATAGCTGTATGCCAAAATATTGTTTTCTGGTTTTTTTTTTTTTTTGAAGTATTTGGCTTTTGAAGTATTTGGCCCATGATGAGAGTCCACTAAGCAAGAACTAATGACCCCTGAAAAATCATTGACCACTGAGAGCTCCTCTCCACCATGTCCATACAGCCTCTCCAATTGGAGACGGCTTCCACTACCTTTTTAGTTGAAATTCAGTCTATCATGGACTTTTTTTGACTTCATTGTTTCTCTGGGTTGTATATTAAAGGATCTTACTCATCTATAAAATGAACCAGCAGATAATCATCTTTTCCTTTTTGAAAGCAAGTCTGCTCTCTTTGTTCTCAAATTCCAAATATATTAATCCTAGAAATCATGCATGGGCAAGATTTATATTTCCAGAGAATTTTACTTTCAAACCAGGTGAAATGTTTGATTCCAAATGCTGCTTGCAAAGTGAATGTCTCCCCGAGAAAGGAGAGTCCTTTCTGGAAGGGCAAGTGAAGTGGCCGGTCTGGGGCTTTCTTTTCTACCCCTCGGGTCCATTTTCACCTCTGGTTAGAGGCTAGATGCTTTGCCTAGGCAGAGAAATACATCACCTATTTTAATGCTGACTTGTAATGTTTTATTCACATTTTTAATCTTTTATCGCCCATGGCTCCCATGAGATTTCACCTTTTGTTAGCATTCTTTTTTCTGATTCGTATTGATCCTCTATTTTGCCGAAGGGTTAGGAAAACTACTGCCCAGCTGGCATGATTGCAAAGCATCTGATTGCTGCTTTTCTCCCCGCAAAAGAAGTATCTATAGCCATTTAATTATGTAGTTTATTTTTAAAGCAAAAAAGAATGAACCAGGGATCATCTTTCACTTAAATTCAGCTTAGCATGTTCTCAGAACATTAAATATTCCCAGTTCCTTCGGTTATTGAAATGGGTGTCCTCATCTAAAAGAAAATGAGTATATTTGGTTTTATCCAGTCCAATGTCACAGATGTTATTGTATACTGTTTCCTTTTGTCAGCTAGAAATAGAGTCCATAACCTCAAACACTGTCAAAAAGAAATAAATTTGCTATGTGGGAAAAATAATAACTCTTAGACATTTCACTTGCAGAATAAATCCCTTCCATCGAACACAGCCTGCATATAATGGAGACCCCAAACTGCCTTAAATGCCCTAACGGAAGCTGTTCCTGCATTTATATTTAGAGGATACCAAAGTGTTCTTGGGCAATTGAATTTTGATACAATAAAAAAAGTGTTTTTCACAGGTAAGATTAAAAAAAAGGTAGGCAGGAGTATGTCTAACAATTCGTGTTGTCAAAGGCTGAAGTAAATATCCAAATCCTGAGAGAGCTGACTGTCTAGATTAGGAAGAGATGTTTCTTCAAAGAGAAAGCCTGTTCCAGGATATCCAGGGTTCCAGAGCTCCTGGCGCTCTCTGCTCCACAATCAGCTTCCATTCACTTCCCTTGCTCCCCCCATCTGTGGGCTTGGTCTTCCAGGACCTTCCACTTTCCAGATGTCTGAAGCTCTGAAACTCCAGTTTTCTGCATGGTACTGTGGCCAATTTCAAAGGCTTTTTAAATGCTGGGAACTGCAGGCAAGAAAGCTGAAGATGAGAGGCTGAATCCTGCCCAAGTGGGGGAGATTGCTTTCCATACCTGGAAAGGAAATTGTTGGTCTAGTCTTTCATTGTTCAACTTCAACCCAAGGAACATTAGATCTTGGGCTCTCTGGGAACGGTGGAAGTGTCACAACAGGGCTATGGCTTCCCCAGTCCTCTGGTCCCCCCAGATACAGCCCCCCGCCACACACACACACATTTACACCTCCACTCTACAGAGCCACAGCAGCAAAGTGGAGAGCTGATGCCCACGTTGGCCCTGGGACAGACAGCTGACTCAGATGCCCACTCCAATCTCCAGCACTGCCTGGGTGGCAGAGAATGCCAGGGCACTCCCACTTTGGGGCAATTCCAACTGCTCTGCCAGCTTGAAGGAGCTCTGGCCCTTCTATAAAGGGAAAGGGTGAGTCCCTGAATTTATAGTGGAGACACACCAATCTGGACAGAGCCAGGAAAACAAGCAAGAATGTCTCCACCCACGTCTAACACACAGATGTGGCTTCAAATGCGGACATTGAAGCCACAGAAGTGCTGGAGTAGAGGCATTATGGGTGATGTTTTCCTGCTATTTTGCAAATTTTTTGTAATGATTGTAACTTAACCACCTTCAAGCCTCAGCAGCTTAACTGTGGGCTAACATTAATACTGAAGCTGTTAGGCTTCACTTGCCCCACACGAGGACCTCACACCCTTCCCTGTCTCCACGGTTATTTCTGGAAATCCCCAATGAATGCCACATTTGCTAGTTACAAATCCACTTGCATTTTCCAGGGATGGCCTCCTTGTGGGTGTCCATGAGCCACTGGAGAAAAGGGCCACGTCCTGGCCAGGGCTGCTGTGGCCCCGAGAGAGAACACCACCACCGCTCATCGGGCCGCCAGACACCGGCCCTGTTCTTCTTCCAGAACTGAGAGATGCCCATTCCCCTCACCTGGGAAGTGCTCATGTGGGGCCACATCAAGAAATGACCCCTCTGCATCTGCCTGTACCCGCCCTCTCTGAAGCTCTTGGACTTTGGCGAGGATGGGAGTCACCTGGGGAGCTTGTTAGAAATGTATATTCTCAGGCCTCGCCCCCAGAGATTCCAATTCAGTAGCTTTGATGAGGGGCCAGGGAATCTGCTTTGAAACAAGCTCCTCAGATGATTCCGAAGCAGATGGTCCTCATGACACCTTGAAAAAACCGGAAGGAGCCACACGATGATGAGTAGCACACACGCTAGGTGTTACAGAGACAGGGGGCCAGGCAATACCTGGGGAGACCCCATATCAAAGAATGCAATGGGCAAAGACGGTAGTATATATAGGGCTAGGAGAGTAGAAAGGAAATAGGAAGCATTGAAACAGCATCCCTGTGAGGAATCACAGGTTAGGGATTGCACAGGAAATTGACACCACACCACCCCTCCCAGCTTCTTTCCACCCAAAGATGAGACTTCAGGAAAGAATCCACCAACCAGCCCTTCCCGCTTGCTAAGCCCTTCTGTGCTCTTTTCCAAGCTGACCAAACACAGCAAGCAGAAAAGCAGTGTCTGTTGGGATGATCCATCCCATAAAAGGAGAATAAATTTAATGCAAAGCAGTTCAAATGTGGCATTACTGACATGTCTTTTCCCTTTGTGATAGAACCCCTGTTTGTGCAGCTGACCCTCTGCCGCCATGCCCTCACCTCTCCTCCTCTTCCTGCCACTCTTTAATGCATCTTGTCCACGCCATGACCAGGGTAAGGAATGGCCTCATGTAGGAAAGAAAACAGTCCTGAAAGAAGGAAAAGAGGAATGGGTTTCAAAGGGTTTGGGTTCTTTCAAATCCCAGAGTAGATTAAATTTATTGAAAAGTCGTTTTTATCTCTGCCAGTCCTAAATGAGGTTAGAGACACCCCATTCTCCTCCACTTTTCCCCCTTCGTGATGGACATTGCGTTAATAGTTGTCTGCCTGGCGTCCACTCACCCTGGATGACTGGCCTCCGACAGTCTCTCATGGCATGTCCAGTGGCTGTCCAAATTGTGTCCAAAGCTTGCCCCCATGGAAACATAATGCAAGACACACATGTAATTTGAAATTTTATAGTAGCCACATTTTAAAAAGTAAAAAGAAACAGGCAAAATTAGTTTTAAAAATATTGTTATGTAACCCAATACTGAATAACCAAAATATTATCATTTAAACATACAATCAATATAAAAATGATTACTAAGATATATTACTTCTTTCATACATGAGTCTTCAAAAGTTAGTGTTTTCATACTTATAGTACATCTCAGTTTGGAATTGCCACATTTCAAGTGCTTGATAACCACCTATGGCCAGTGGCTACCACACCTGACAGTGTAGGACTTTAATTCCATGTTTTAGAGTTGAGTGAGGAAAAGAGGTTATCTCCTCCTCCTCTTCCTCCTCCTCCTCTCCTTCCTCCTCCTCCTCCTCTCTTTTTCCTTCTCCCTCTATAGATTATGACTAAGGAAGCATATAGCCCCTGTGGCTTCTTACAGCCATCCTAATGACCATGAGGTGATCCAAGCTGCATCCTTGGGTCCTTGATCACATAACTAAGCTTTGCTACTCCAGAGCCTGCCTGCCTCTGAACTTCCAGTGATGGGAGATGATACAGTTCTCTATTATTTAAGCCATTTAGAGTGTGGCTTTCTTTTGCATGCATCAGAAAACATGTTAATCAACATGCCCCACCCATCCACCTTGTAGTCACAGAGGGATATTTCAGCCCTTGAGCCCAATGAGTCTGCTTGCCATATCAAGTAAGTAGATACAGATCAAACACGTTTCTCATCCAGGTCACAGACTGAGAGAGACTATGTAACTCTAAGTCTCCTATTTCCCTGAAAAGTTACTACTGTCTTTACTTTTTTTGAATCCTACCACAGTAGATCTATTCTTAATGAAGTTAAGGTGCACTTTATATTAAATATTGTAGAAGCAAAAAAGTAGAGTGATTTCCTCTTAGCACTGTGTTTCAAAACACAGTGGATCCATCCTTAAATATAGACATAATCACAATGGAACAAATCCATTTAAGTCTAATATAAAATCAGTTAGTGCAAACTTGATGAGGTTACATAAACAGGAAGAACCCATCCAGCATCTCAGATGCAGAAGATACCTGGAACTCTGAACCTGAAATATGGGCAGTGGGCACACGTTTACTGAGGGTACCTCACCTGGGGTGGAGTGCTGCCAACAGCTCACTGATTCTTCCTGTAAAGTTACCATGATAAATAAATGTAGATGGCTCTACTTAAAAATGTCTAAAGCACTTACTTTTAAAAATAAAGAAAGATCTCAAATCAACAACCTAGTGTTGAGCAGAGACACAGAGATGAGCATCTTAGGCCCAGCAAAGAAAATGCCCGCATACACGCCACCACTCCCTTCTCCCAACTCCACAGCAGGCATGACTAATCAATGACCACATTCTTTCCCTGTGAGGCTACACACAGTCTTGGAACCTCAACACAACTCTTAGGCAGGCAGAATGAATGAATTGGGATGGCACAGGAGATAAAACATGTTTAACATCCTTATCCCAGAGAGTAGCATTCTGCATGCTTTGGCTGAACTGTGTTGAATATGCAACAAATAAAAGCTTAACCACTTGTCAGCTCTAAAAGGTTGATGGATAAAAGTTAGAAGACATGAGTAGGTCAAGGACAAATCTTCCTCAAGCTGAAGCTTACTTTCAGCTTTTGCAAACTGACATTTTGAAGTGCCAAGTATCCAGTACACAGCGTATATATTTTGCTACATGTACTATTCAACAACAACCTAGCAAATCAAGCATCTTTATTCCTGTTTAAAATGAGGAAAATGTGACACAAATATCTAAGTAATCTATCCAAGGCCACAAAGTTAGAAAGAAGAAAAGTGAAGATTTGAACACTTATGACCTTTCTACTATATCATACTGCTACCTTAGTATGCTAATTATTACATAATAGGTATTACCTTTATTGTCTCATTTTGCATTTAGAGTAGATATGGTTGAGAAGTCAAGAAATTGCTCAAAAAATCAAGAATATTTACAGTCAAAAAACAGAGGTCAAAAGGATATTGGCCACACATTCTAAGGAGACTTTATGCATACAACTCAACAAAGTTCAGTAAGCATGAAGGTCTCACATGACATATAATCATTGGTCTTGAAAGCTTCTAATGGGTTCAGAGAAGATTTCCATCTTGTTCTAAAAATCAGGTGTTCACTATTATATCTACATTTTTTCCTCTGTAGCCAGTCAAGTACGACATAGTGTTCTTTCTAGGATTAGGCATTCAATAGCAGTTTGGTTCATGACAGGGGACCCCTTCTTGTCTAAAAATAGAAACCACAGAAGGCTCTTGCTATCCATGGGTGATTGCTATTACCTGTACTTGAATCAAATTGACTCGGGTTCAGTGCCTGTCCATTAGTCCTGGGAGAATTCTCCTCTGAGCACAGAATGTAAAAGACGATTTTTCCCTGAGGTTTCACTCTAGGCAATGTTGACCTTCCCAAAGTGTCTATCCTAACTTGTGTTTGTGGGACAGTAACTGTATCTTTCTTTTTTAAGTCTTTCTTTTAAAGATACATTTATTACAGCAAAATTATTTTATGATGCTTGCATTGAGTTTTCAATTCCTAAAACAGTTTGTCATGTATTACTAAAGAGGGCACTATTAATATAATTTCTCAAAAATTTTGGATTATTTTCCAAGTATTTTTAAAATTCCCATTCTATATAAACATTCATCACTACAAGTAAATAAATGCATCCTTCAGTATTTTCTCCTTCTTACTGTGAATAAGTTAATGTGTATTTGGCAGGAATGTAACACAACTCATATTACTTTCCCTAAGGGCTTCAAGAGTAAATATTTTCCACTATCAAGATCTACAGAAATCCAGGAATCACTAAATTCTCATGTCAGAGCTGATTAAAACATACCAATGGAGTCTTAAGGAAGACTGGTTTTCTTGCAGAGATGACGAATATTATATGAAATTTAGGGAGTCAAGATGATAAACCAGGGGTCACTGGTTCTTTCTAAAACCAACTGCAATTAGAGCAGGTGCTCTTGGGGCAATGGGACGTGCCATGGCTTAGGAGAAGATGGCTAGTGTTCTAGCCCCAGCTCCACCTCTTCTGACCCATGTGGCTTTGGACTCTGATAAGTAAAACGGAAATGAAAACTTTGCCTTGCCTTCTACCCCAATCGTTATGAAGAACAAATGCAATAATGCATGTAATGTACTCAGAAAGATACAAACTGCTCTATCAAAGGCAAAGTTATTTAGACCCTTGCAAACGCTGTTAGCATTTACATTATGTTAAGGAATGCTAGAACTTTATATATTCAATTAATCCTTTAATACTGCGGTCCCCAACCCCTAGGCCCTGGACCACTACCAGTCCATGGCCTGTTAGGAACCTGGATGCATAGCAGCAGGTGAGCGGTGGGCAAGTGAGCAAAGTTTCATCTGCATTTACAGCCGCTCTCCATCACCTGCGTCACCACGTAAGCTCCACCTCCTCCCAGATCAGCGGCAGCATTAGATTCTCATGGAAGCACAAACCCTACTGTAAACTGCACACATGAGGGATCTAGGTTGTGCACTCCTATGAGAATCTAATGCCTGATGGTCTGAGGTGGAGCTGAGGTGGCGATATTAGCACTGGGGAGCAGCTGCAAATACAGATTACCATTAGCAGAGAGGTTTGACTGCACAATAAATGTAATTCACTTGAATCATCCCCCCACATCCCCCACCCCTGTTCGGTAGGAAAATTGTCTTCCATGAAACTGGTGCTGAAAAAGGTTGGGGACCACTGCTTTAATATCTTGAAATCCAGACTCCATCTCTCCCACGCCACTTTCTAAAGAACGTCTCAACTTAGAAGTTGAGGGAATGTGGAGGTAAAGTCACAAATGAACTAAAAAATAAACTGCCACATTCCATGTCTATAAGCCCTACCTCCCCTGACTTCATTTATACAATAGATGTCCCCTCCCCCAAAACTGCCTACAGAAGGGATGTTTCTAAAATCAAATCATATTTTAAATACATAGGGTTGGTTCACTTTAAAAGTGTATGCAGTGGTGAATCCTTTGGAAAGTGAATTATTATCTTTAATCTATCTGTTCTGTAAATACAGATTTTATTTATTTATTTATTTAGAGACAGAGTCTTGCTCTGCTGCCCAGGCTAGAGAGCTGTGGCATCAGCCTAGCTCACAGCAACCTCAAACTCCTGGGCTCAAGTAATCCTCCTGCCTCAGCCTCCCAAGTAGCTGGGACTACAGGCATGTGATACCACGCGTGGCTAATTTTTTCTATATATTTTTAGTTGGACAATTAATTTCTTTCTATTTCAAGAGCGAGACAAGGTCTCGCTCTTGCTCAGGCTGGCTTCGAACTCCTGACCTCGCACGATCCTCCTGCCTCAGCCTCCCAGAGTGCTAGGATTACAGGCATGAGCCACTGTACCCAGCCTAAATACAGATTTGTATAGCCTAGGTTTATTTGAACTATACAGACACTCCACGCTGAGCCATGTGTCAGCTTCAGCTCACGAACTGCTGCTCAGGGTGCATGATTGCTTTGGCAGCGGCTCCTGGTAACAAGAAGGAAGGTGATGGATCAGGTCTCTAGCACCATGCATGGGGATGACTCATTCAGGACTCAACATGCTCTATTGTGCCATGCAGGAAGAGGACTCCTTCCCTTTTAAATGAAAGGCAGTCTTAGTCATAGCCACCTAGTATATTATATTAATTCTAAGTAATGTGGTTTTCTTAACCGCATGCTCCTAGATATTTTATTTCTTATTAAGCATATAATTTACCTGTGTAAAAGTACCACATGCAGTTTGTAAGTGCTACATAAACATGCATTAATAGAACAAATATTCAGAGAAAAGAAACAGTAAGTACCTAGAGGATTATGTACTTACTCTAAGGATTAAATAACATTCCTTTATTAATAACTAATTATGCATCACATCTAAAACATGAACTCTCAGCAGTACTGAGTCATCGCCTTGGTAAATCAAACGACATGAATATGAATGAATATCATTTTATGGGGTCCTCTCTCTCTTGCATCTTTCTCTCTTTCGAAATACTCTATCGGTGTGCCTTTCTTAAGAGTTGTACACTGGTCTTTCAACCAGAAAAATTAAGGCATGCATTGTTTCAAGAGTACCTGAGATTTGTTTAAATCAGGTATGGTAAGACACGCAGATGTGGGAATGACTGTCATAATAGAAGAAGTTTATTTTATACTTACAGGTCCCTAGAAACAGGAGGCAAGGCATGCCATGCAAGGCCATACCGGGAAGCACCAGGGTAGGTCAGGAGACAGAGGGAGCTTGGGGAAAACATGGGCAAGAGCCTTTAATGTGGTTTCCCCAGGAGGGATTGGGCAAGGCAGGCTGAGCAGGCTTAGGTGAGTTCAAACAATTTCACCAGGCTCTGGGGTGCAGGGGTGGTCCCTAGCCGTCTGGTATTTGGCCCTGGAATAATTAGGGTAGGGGAATAGTGGCCCACAGGGTAAGAGCCCAGTAGAGAAGCTGGTTGGGGGTAGAGGCTCTGGATTGGTTGGTTTGCATATGAAAGGTGTGCTTGGAGGTGAGTTGCTATCTCTAGGAATTAGCCAGCTCTGGGAAGGGCAGTCCCTCCAGGGTCAGCAATGCCCCAAGATGTCAAAACATCAAAAATACAGAATGGAAAGACAAGATTGATAGACATACCAACTATAATTCTCTGAATTGTACAGGAAGTCAGGGGTTAGAGCCAAACATGCACTTTCCCATACCCTTCACTTGTCCTGACCAGCCGAGTCTTCTCAGGAAGACTCTGAGAATTTGGTAGCAACAGAAATTAGAGTTATGAAAATGGGTTGTCTAAGACTATTCATTGAATAGCCATAAAACCATTCGTTTGAACTGATAATACTGGAAATTGCTCAAGTTAGAATATGGATCAAACCTGTAAATGAAGTCATCAATTAATTAGAGTTAGTTAGGTTCAGCTACCTGTGATGAAAATGGCCTAAGCTATATAAATCTTTGTTGTTTTATGTAAATAAAGTCTGGAAGCAAGCAGTCCAGGGCAGGTAGAGCACTCCGCTCCACTAAGTCCTCAGGGATCCAGGCTCCTTTGAGCTCAGGCTGACCTACCTTAGGTCCTTCCTCTTTTGGTCCCCATGATCCAAGGTGGAGGCAGCCACGTTCCAGGCAGCAGGATGGAGGAAGAAACAAAAGGTAAGAGAGTGAGAGGTGGATGCTAGCTGTCTTTCACAGGCAATTCCCAGAGTTATCACTTGACACTTCAGTTTTACCCAGTCGGCCAGAACTTAGTCACATGGGCATACCTAGATGCAAAGAAACCTGAAAAACATAGTTGTTGTTTAGCTCAACTAAAAATCAAAAGATCTTAGGATTGGATTTGGGAGACAACTAACAGTCCCCATTGACGCATTCTGCTTGGAGTTTCTGTTACCCACTCTTCTATATATTCTCTTTTCTTTTATGCCACTACCAACACCCCCAAAAGTGGAGGACCGGATGCTTTTCAAGCCAAAACTCTGTCATTATGACCTTCACTTTTTCCCTTACTCTCTATATTCAGGCCAACATCAAGTCCAGCTTGTTCTACCTCCCCAAAATCTCTCTTGAACAATTTCACATAAAGATTACTACTGGAACCTTCCAGCTGGTCTACCATCTTCCAGACTCCCTGCCCCTCCCCCTGCCCAGCACCCCACACTCCCACTCCAGATCATGTTCCTCCCTGCGGCAGGAGCCACTTTTTGAAATGCTCATCTGACCACATCTCTCATGCCTAGAGCCCTACAGGGGCTCCTCGTGACCTTCAGCATAAAGTACAAATCCACTGGCATCACACATGAGGCCCCCCATGATATGTGTCCCTGCTGGTGCCTCCCACCTAATCCCATAATATCTCAAACCCACCATGCAGTTCAATGACTCCATGCATTTGTGCATGCTGTGTTATCTGGAATGCTCTTCCATCCAGAGATTCCTGTTCATCACTCATCTTTGGAAAGTATTCCTTGACCCCCACTGCTGGCACTGGATGGGCACTGCTTCCTGGGTGTCATCCCCAAGCCTTGTCCATATGCACCTGCCACAGTATGGTTCAGTGATCTGTTTACATCTGTTATCTATCATATAGGTGCTGAGTCTCTGCAGGATAAGAACTGCATCCTACTCCCCTTTGTAGAACTACCAGTAATACTTAACAGTATCTGCTGAGTAACGGGTTCTCAGGAAATATGCATTAAATAAACAAATCCATTGCAGAATGGGAGATGCTCTCTGAGCCTGCAGCCCCGGCAGCTCATTGGCGTGCCCACAGGGACTCTTTGCTCTTGAGTGGCAGTTGGCTGGTGTCGCTGGCCAGAATCTCAACTGTGAACTGTGCCATGAACTACTTGGCCAGGGGCCTGACCCCAGAGACAGCTGTTTGGAGGCACATCCATTTACTTGTGAGTGCTCGTTTGTGAAACAAAGCAGGCCAAAAGCCACCATCTTGTACCAAGTATTTCAAAGTCAACCTATGACCCTCGTGGATCAAAGAACCAGCCTTAGTTTTTACAGTGTAGGTTGATAGTCACCCTACCCTAAAATGTCCCATCATGGAGACATCAACACACCCAAGTTTGTGCTATCTGCTGTTAAGATTCAGATTCTATGTAAATTCTTCACCCCCTACCTCCATCATTAAAGCCACTTTGGCACTTTTTCCATCCATTCAGTGACAATGACACTAAGGATTTTTAGGGCGAGGCAGTTTGATATCACTTAAACAGTGAATTAAGATGCTGTGGCAGCTTCTGATGGCAGGTGAACCATGAGATGAAAGTGGTCCAGGAGGCCATAAGCAAGGGAACCCTATATATTTGTGGTGACACCGTCAGGTGTGGCCATTCCCATGGGGACCAGCTCCCAAGCCTGCTGCTGAGCTGTACAAAATGGTCCGCGGGGGATCTGGATTGGGAGCCTGGCTGGGCAAGTTACTTAACTGCTTTAATGCCTCCGTTTCCTTATAAATTGGGGACAATACACCAGGGCGACTTGATTGTGAAATTAAATTAGATAACTTATGTACATAAAGTGGTTAGCACAAAGCCTGATCTAGAATAAGTGCTCCATAAATGTTAACTATTCATCCTGCCATGATTAAGAAAACAGTCAGTATCACGGAGCCAGATACTCTGGGATTGAATCCTGGCTCCACCATTTCATAGTTGTGTGTCCTCGAACGAATTATTTCGCTTCTCTGTGCCTCAGTTACCTCATCTGTAAAACAGAGATAATATTAGGTTACTGTGAGGAATAAATAAGGCAAAGTATACAAAGTGCTTAAAACAGTGCCTGAGATGTTTAAAAAGATAGCCCCCAGACTGGTGCTCTTTCCAATGGTGCCTTTGAATAAAATATACACGATCTGAGTCGTAATACTGGTGGTAGTAATTAGGGTTAGAGTTAATGCTAGTAATAACCACTAAGCAGCAGCAGCACTACTTCTTACCAATTAATTACAGCTTGCATATATTGCATGCTTACTCTCTGCTGGCACACAAGCATGCATGGAAGCTTCTCCTTACCTCTCTCTCTCCCCTGTCCCCTATAAAGCTCACCTGATTCTCCCCAGGAGGTTGACACTGAAACCAGCCAAGGGCAAGTCATGTCCTTTGGCTCAACAGTATGATCTATCCTTTAGCACCATGCCTAACACTGATGCCCATCACAATCCCAAATGTTGAAATCTTGAAAGATCAAAATCCCTGAAGATCAAAATCTCTAACATCTAAAATCCTGAAAATCACAATCCTGAAAGATTGAAATCCTGAATATTAAAATTCTGAAAGTCAAGCCGGGTGCGGTGGCTCACGCCTGTAATCCTAGCATTCTGGGAAGCAGAGGCGGGCGGATTGCTCAAGGTCAGGAGTTTGAAACCAGCCTGAGTAAGAGCGAGACCCCGTCTCTACTATAAATAGAAAGAAATTAATTGGCCAACTAATATATATAGAAAAAATTAGCCAGGCATGGTGGCGCATGCCTGTAGTTTCAGCCACTCGGGAGGCTGAGGCAGGAGGATTGCTTGAACCCAGGAGTTTGAGGTTGCTGTGAGCTAGGCTGACACCACGGCAGTCACTCTAGCCTGGGCAACAAAGCAAGACTCTGTCTCAAAAAAAAAAAATTCTGAAAGTTGGATTCCGGGGAAGGGATTAGTATGTTTTCGGTTGTGTGCAGGACTGTTGCATGATGTTAGTTACATCATGTTAGGCGAAACTATTACCTTGTTATTGTCTTTATTTGCATTTGGTGGAAAATTCAAATGAACGGATTGGCCATACGATAATGCAATGGGGAAAACTTCAGTTTAAAAATGCGTCATTTGTCTGCATTAGCATTACTTTCAGCTGATGAAATTCCAGGAGATTTTTTTTTTTTTTTTTTTTTTTATATATATATGTTGGCCAATTAATTTCTTTCTATTTTATAGTAGAGACGGGGTCTCGCTCTTGCTCAGGGTGGTTTTGAACTCCTGAACTCGAGCAATCCGCCCGCCTCGGCCTCCCAGAGTGCCAGGATTACAGGCGTGAGCCACCACGCCCGGCCATTCCAGGAGATTTTAATGAATTAAAGCTGCATTTGTCTGAAGAAGCCAGCAGTTATTGACCGGTTTGAAAATAATTACATGCATGGTATGATAAGAAGACATTTTAAGCAACGGTGTTACTGTTTGATCACCAGTACTGTTTCCACCAAATTTGCAGCCTGTATGTGAATGCATGCGGAATAGATTTCCATGTACCCAAAACAACATCAAAGCATGGCATAGAAGCTGGGAAAATTTAATAGGGAATGCTCATGTTGGTGTATATTCAATCACAGAAGGATTTCAAAGAGTAGCACCATGTATTCTCTGAGGAGGGACATGCCCTGAAAGAAAAAAGGAGCTATCCATCCACCAATGCAAGCATTCAAAATATAGTTAGTGATCATGAAAGTTGGCCGGCTCTTATGGGCTACCTCTGTGCAATTGCCCATAATCTATCCCTTTAATACACTTTTTCATATGTCGAACTTTCATTTTACATTTTTTTCTGTGTGGTTTGTTGTTGTTGTTGTTGTTTTTCTCTTTTTAAAGTTTTTTTCCATCATTTTAAAGTATCAGCATTATCTTTTACAATTTACTATGCTACGTATTTCATCTTCACATCATTTCCAAAACTGGATATAAATTGTGTGAAGACTTTAAGAGAGTTCTAGTTTGTTTGGTGCATTTTTTGCAAATTTGACTCCACAAAAGTGCATTATCACAATGTTGACTTCGCGTGTAAGCATTGTGTGTGTATATTAAAAACATTAAAACTTCCTCAATTAATGAAGACAGGTCCTTTTTTCTACACCCATATTTGTGAAAGGTAAAATTTCTCAAGATTTTGGCTCTTTGGGTGATTGTACATGTGATAGTTACCTATAACGGTTTTTGATTGATAGCGCCAAGACTTAGGTTGCCAGTCACAGTATTTCAGATCACCAGTTACAAAGTCAAGTGCACACAACTACCAACCATAGTGATATGAATTTAAACATTCATGCTTTTTCACCTGCTTCTTTGTGAATACAGTTCATCTGTCCCTAACTGTTATACACATGCAACTGTCATTCGTATACCTGAGTGTTTACGCTTGCAAAACTATGCATGTGTTTATTACCTATCTTATTGTGTAAAGTGGCTTATGAAGTGTTTTCTAGTGTATTTATATGTTTCTCAAGTAAATCTCCTTTTACAAATATCTTAAAGAATTTTTTATTATTTTTTCTAGAATTATATTTTCAGGATTTGGTTTTTGGGGATTTTAGCATTCAGGATTATGGCATTTGGGATTAGGTCTTTCAGGATTACGGCCCAAACCTGCCTGGAATATAGAAGGTGCACAACAAATATCTGTTGCGGGCGTCAGCTGTCTGTGGTAGTGCCTGAGTGTGAATCACTTCCAGATCACAGCTGCAGAGTGGTTCAGCAACCTATAAGTGTATCTTAATTATGTTATCACAACTTCCTGACCTCTGTTGTTGACAATCCAAAATAATTGCAAAATTTAATTACCATATCCATATTTACATGTGGGGCATTTAAAACCAGGGATTATTAAGTCAATATTTTATAAGTGATTTTCACACTTTTTTTTCCATTCCTCCAGGAAAACCTTTAGTACGATTCTGCCAAATATCAGTTACAACTAGACAATATTGTCATATATTCATTGTGCCACTCCATCTATTTCCTCCTTTTCCAAAAAACATAACCTGTAGTTTGGTCTATAGATATTTACTTAATAAATAAATAAATAAATAAATAAATATTTATTTATTTATTTGGTCTATAGCTCCCCCCTTTCCCCATAAAAATTTTAAAAAATTGTGTGCCCCTAGCACATATTTAAGTAGACACTTAACATTTTCCATAAGTTTAAATTGTTGCAAGGGATGTCATTTCTAGTAATGGAAAATACTGAAATTTTAAAATAAAATAGTGACATTCTTTTATATGTATCCAATGAAGCTTAAATGTTATAGCGATATGACACCAACAATTATCCATTTAGAAAATATATGAACAAGCTCTTATTTAATATTAATTAGAATATTTATGTTCCTTTATTTCTTGAAACTATAATTCATTCTACTTTCCCCACAGAATTTTTTTTTTTTTTTTTTTGAGACAGAGTCTTGCTTTGTTGCCCAGGCTAGAGTGAGTGCCGTGGCGTCAGCCTAGCTCACAGCAACCTCAAACTCCTGGGCTCAAGCGATCATCCTGCCTCAGCCTCCCGAGTAGCTGGGACTACAGGCATGCGCCACCATGCCCGGCTAATTTATATATATATATATATTAGTTGGCCAATTAATTACTATTTTTATAGTAGAGACGGGGTCTCGCTCAGGCTGGTTTTGAACTCCTGACCTTGAGCAATCCGCCCGCCTCGGCCTCCCAGAGTGCTAGGATTACAGGCGTGAGCCACCGCGCCCGGCTCCCCACAGAATTTTTAACATGGTGCAATTTTTATACTTACAGGTTTTTTATTGATTACTCTATCATACTTCTCTGCAATAAAAATACATATATGAATTATGATTTAAATTTGTTTTAATTTCTCATTATCATGATGCTCCAAGTGTTAAACAATTTTGCTAGATTGAGTCTTCATTACAATTATTACTGGTACACAATTGAGCAAAACAATGTATATATATTTTGAAAAATAATTACTAAACATAAGATGGAAACATTTTCTGGAAATGCATTTCTTTATGAGGTTAATGGGAAAATGATAGGGCCCTGATTAAAGGAAACAGCATGAATAACACCATTTTGCTTCTTGGCCATCTCTTCCTGCTAGAATGAAAGTCTCATGAGGACAGAAATGTCTTACTGGTGTGTTCACCATGGTAGCTCATCATCCTGAACTGCCTGGCCCATAGTAGGTATTTAACAAACGTGAATTGTCACATGAAATTGTCCCTTCTCTATTTTTGATTTATATGCCAGGCAGGCACTTTAGTAAGATTTAGGCTGGGGCGTGGTGGTGTTTATTTATTTTTTTTGTAGGATAGAAGGATGATGGAAAGAAAGAGAGGTGGGAGAGGATAAATCTCTCCAAGCCCAGAGGGATCTGATGCAGGTCAGTTTTAGGAACTCAATGATAGCAAAGTTGAGGACACAAAAATCTAACACTTCAATGCTCAAATACCTTAAAGCATCTTTATATACCTCCTGGGTGGGCATGCCCCGAATCTGAAGATCTCGGGGCTTAACATTAATCAAAAATGCAATGCTATTGTTTTAAAAAAAAGAGAGAGAGAGAGAGAGAAGGTGTGTTAGCATCAGGAAGAATCAAGAGCAAAGCTTCTTTTGATTGTAATCATTCCAGTCTGGAAGCTTCCCAAACCAGGATCAACCTAAAAAGAAATGTTGGATGAGAAACGTATGCTTTAACTCAATCCCACAGAAGAAAAACTTGGAAAGCAGGTATATGGAAGGATGTGACTATCTCAACTTCACATCAAACATGGGAGGAGCCAACATCAATGAAAATAAATTGAAATTATGTTAACTCTCAAAGCCAAGATACTTCCATACAGGCACACACACACAGATTAGGACGCACAAACTCACTCACACATTCAAATATTTATGGGATGGCCACTATGTGCCAGACACAGCGCTGGGTGTAGGGACATAGCAACAAATCATGCACAAATGCATCTCCCCTCATGGAGCTTACAGTTGATGCCGATGTGGCCAATGTTCTCAGCATTGTGCTACAAGTTATTTTCAATAAATCTTATTTCAGAAACAAAAAGAAACCTCATGATTTGGATTGGAGAGGAAGAAAAGATATGAGAGAGTAAACGTTTCCTATTCTTTTCTGTTTTTCTAGTCAGATACAGTTTTTCAAGGTAAATTACCCACAATCTAGTAAAGGGCCTCAAATGATTTCAAATCTACTACTTGGAAGCTAAAAAAGACAAATTGAATTCAATTTTTAGTTTACACAGGGTACAGATAAATCCTGATCATCTGTTAACATCAGATGGCTTAACAGCTCAAGCTGGTCTTGCTTAGCCATCTTCTTCCTATTTTCTAATCTCCAGACACAGCCTCACAACACCCTAACAAACCAGTTCTGCATCGCCTTTCAAAGGCTGCATTAGTTGTCTTTCCTTGTGCACGCACACACACACACTCTCACAGCTTATGAAGACTGAAAAAACTGAAGGCGTATTTCTATAGCACTTCAGCTCATGGTAATAACTTCAATATAAATGTTGACTCATAGGAAAACAGTAGCCAGCTGAAATTGTAGCTTAAGAAATGAAGCACAAAGCTAGACCTTATCCAAAGATACCAGCTCTGTCCCTGCGCTTTGGCAGGGGTTTACCCTCACTATGGAGACAATGTGCATCTTTTTAACAGCATGCAACACAATTAGGGAAACAATTCTAAAGACTTCCAATGAAGGGTGCCATTTCTACCAATTAAGACAAACGCAGGTCCAGCCCAAGAGGTATCTGAGGGACACAAATCCCCTCCCAAATGCATTAAGTGGAAACAGGGCTTCCATCCGCTTCTCACGATGCTCCCTGATAATGTCCCCAGTCATCCATGGACCTTCCACCTCCAGGCAAGGGGTATGTGCGACCAAACCTTCAAGCAGAGACATATGATGATTTTTAACTTTGATTAGAGGCTTTTCAAGATAATTGTCTCTTCCTGTTTTGTCCTCTGGCAAGAGCTTCCCTTCCTTCATTCGGTCACATAGTGGTTTCCTTCTAAAAGACTATTCAACTTTTGGAAAACCCACAAGCAGAAACTAGGAGAATTCATACACCACAGAAAATTGGGTACACAGCTGTTAATAAATTTCATTGTCCTTTTATCCTCAACCACTCTGCCATCAGAGAGGAAGAGAGAGAGAGAGAGAGAGGGAGAGAGAGAGAATGTGTGTGAGTGTGTATTAACCAGAAGTCTGAATCTTATATTTCTTTTGATCCGTCAGCTCTTGTTCAGAAGGGAAGGGGGAGGCCAGAAGGGAGCCAGGACACCAGAGGGAGGGTTAATTACTCAGTCCTACTCTTCCCTTCCCCCTCAAGAATGGCATTTACAAATTAAACACCAAGGAACACATGCCTTGGGATCAGACCTAGCTCTGACTCTCCACCTTGCCTTTTCTAGTGTGGTGGGGAACCTCTATTTCACTTGTCATACCTCAATTTTATGCATAAAATTGTGGTATAAGGACAACACCCAGCAATTACCGTGTTTCCCCGAAAATAAGACAGGGTCTTATATTTATTTTTCCTCAAAAAGACACACTAGGGCTTATTCTCAGGGGATGTGTTATTTTTCTTAAGTACAGTACAGCAATCTACATTTATTCAAAGATAGTTAAGTTGTCTTCTTCTGGATCATCATCATAACTCTCCAAACCCCGAATTCCATCCTGAATTTCTTAAGACTCTATTTCCTTTAGAACCATTGGCCCCAATGTCTCATGTGGAGCAATAGAGCTCTCATGGGGCAGATGAGAAGGGCTGCTCATCTTCTTCACCGCTCTGTGAGGAAATGCATGGGTTGTGCAGATACGCTGCGTAGCCACGCCCATCACTAGGTCTTATTTTCGGGGTAGGGCTTCTATTGCGCAAATGCTTAGAAATCCTGCTAGGGCTTATTTTATGGGTCGTCTTATTTTCAGGGAAACACGGTAGTAAGTGCTCAATCAGTGTTGGTGGAAAGGTTCCTAATAACAACTACAATGGCACCAGTTAACTTTACTGACAATTTACCATGTGCAAGGCACTAAGTAAGAATTTTTATCTGCTCTACAATTCCATGAGCTACATACTATTTTATGTATGCTACTTTAATGACTAGAAAGCTAAGGAACAAAGGTTAAATATCTTGCCGGAAGCCACCTCACTGCCGAGAGACCAAGCTTATGCTGAATCCAAGTGGCCAGGCTTACACCCAGTCCAATGAGCCTTTCCACTATGATGGAAATGCCTTAAAATCTGGGATGTCCAACACGGCTGCCACTGACTACATGTGGCTTTTGAGCACTGGGATGTGGCTGGTGCCACTGAGGAAATGAATTTTTAATTTTATTTAATTTAAATTTAAATAGTCACATGTGGTTAGTTGCCACCACATCAGACAGCCCAGCTCAAGAGGCTACGCTGTTAACTACCAAAGACCAGGCATACCCAGTGTAGACAAGAGACTTTTAAAAAGACGGTAAGAAAATTGGGACTACTTTATTTCTATGTTATTGTAATATGGGGGAGGAGCGTTGTTTCACTACTAGTGATATAATATTGTCACATTATTTTCTATTTACCTTCTACGCATGTGGCAAACTTTTTTTAAAATCAAAAAGTAATACATTGTTTTCAAAAAGTCAAATGTTCAAAAGTGTATAATCTATTAAATGAAATTTCTTCTATCACCCGCCCATCCTAATCCCCTCCAGAACGGAACAAACAAATTCTATTTTGAGTATATACATATATGAGTCCACACAGAGGGAACGAAATGGAATCAAACCCCATTTGTTGTTCTACAACATTTCTTTACTGAAAACCACATCTCATTCACCTTCCATGTTGATTGCATACATATCTACCTCACTCTTTCCTAATAACTATTTCGTTGTATGGTTTTATCATCATTTATCTAACCGGTCCTCTATTGATGGACATCTTGATTAATTCTAAATTTTTTGCCTTTAAAAATAATAATGTGATGAGTGTACAATCACCATGGAGTTGTAGTTTTGTAAGGCTGCTCTTTAAAAGTGGTTCAGAGGCCGGGCATGGTGGCTCACGCCTGTAATCCTAGCACTCTGGGAGGCCGAGGCAGGTGGATCACTCAAGGTCAGGAGTTCGAAACCAGCCTGAGCAAGACTGAGACCCCGTCTCTACTAAAAACAGAAAGAAATTAATTGGCCAACTAAAAATATATAGAAAAAATTAGCTGGGCATGGTGGTGCATGCCTGTAGTCCCAGCTTCTTGGGAGCCTGAGGCAGAAGGATTGCTTGAGCCCAGGATTTGGAGGTTGCTGTGAGCTAGACTGATGCCATGGCACTCTAGCCCAGGCAACAGAGTGAGATTCTGTCTCAAAAAATAAATAAATAAATAAATAAATGAATAAATAAATAAAAGTGGTTCAGGCCAGGCACTGAATCCTGGCACTCTGGGATGCTGAGGCAGCAGGATTGCTTGAGCTCAGGAGTTCAAGACCAGCCTGCGCACCCTGTCTCTGCAAAAAAATAGAAAAAATTAACTGGGCGTGGTGGTGCATGCCTGCAGTCCCAGCTACTCGGGAGGCTGAGGCAGGAGGATCGCTTGAGTCCAGGAGTTTGAGGTTACAGTGAGCTATGATGACACCACTGTACTTTAGCAACAGAGTGAGACTCTGTCTCAAACAAACAAAAAGCATTCATCAGACATTGTTGCTTGTCCACCTAAAAGATATGCCTCCACCTCTTCTTTACTAATAGAATCGACTTAGTTCAGGGTCCACCCTGACTCCTGAAGACTCAAGACTTAAGTTTGGATTGGTTTAGGCCAGTCGAGTGATCCCATTCCTGTCGGCAGGATTGGTTAATGCCTAGGTATCCAACTCAATTCTGCCCAATGGGAAATAGCAGAAAGTGGCTGGAGGTCTTGAGAAGACAAGAAGCTCAGGGACATTCTTCTGTGAGGGCTACAGCTATCACATTGCCATGAGAGAACCTAGCCTGAGAATGAGGCAAAGAAGTAGAAGATGGCGGCAGGAAAAGATGGAAAGAAGCCAAATCTTTAATGCACCGTTGATCTGCCAAAATCAACCAAGCCTGGAGCCTCCCCTACCTCTGGGCTTCTTGTAAAGTGAGTTACTTTTCCTTTCAGCCAGTTGAGTTTGGATTTGTATTAGTTAGAATCAAAACTCTCCTAATCGATACAAATGGAATTGCTGGCTCAAATGGTGTGCACAGGTTTTATTCTGATGGGTACCCTGGAGTCACTGCTGTTTAACCTTTTCATAGCAGAAAAGTCTCAATGCAGAAACGTGTCAATGGCTTGTGTGCGTCCTCCATCCTCTGGAATGGCAGCTTTACTGCCACAGTCATCCAAGTGTGTTTGAGCAGATCTCCACCAGTATCCCCTGGCTACTGATGCACACAGATGATACTGAATTAAATGCAAAACCAGGAATCTGGCCAGAGGAAAGATGAAGATCTTCCAGAGCTGTACTTCCTGGTCCTTTTCATATCATGTTACACACAGAAAATGATAATATTTTAGGGTATGTTTGGGGTAAATGGGTAATGCCACTCAAAGCCAAGGGTTTTCAGCCTAAGGATTCCAGCCACCCTAGGTCCTGCCTGTCCTTCCTGAAGCAGAGATCATCAAGTTTTTGGCCCACCCGAAACCCATCCGTGGAATACTGGTCATAAGGTCTTCTTTAGAAACAGTCATCGTATTTCATTGATTCTAGACAACATATTTTTTCCCACATTGGAATATCTCTGAAATTAGGGTGAATCTTACAACCAATAACACCTCATAAGTGCAGTCAGCCAGGTGGCGGGCATAATGTCACTGACATTTGCTACTTTTGTACACATCCAGTTTGATGATCTTCTGTTAGCCCCACTAGTAAGGTCCAGAAAACCCCAGCATCATGGGGAGTTAGTGTTTAATGGGGACAGAGTGTCAGTTTGACATGACAGAAAAAGTTCTGAAGATGAATGGTGGTGATGGTTGCACAGCAAACACTGTGACTGTACTTAATGCCATTGGAATATACACTTAAACATGGTTAAAATGGTAAATTTTATGTTGTATGTATTTAACCACATCTAAAAGCAGGGGAAAAAAGGTCTAGCATCAACCTTTGCAAAAAGAATATCAGTGGCTTGGATGCAGAGACAACAGCGGAGCACTCTTTCAAGAAACACTGCATCTGGACTTGTGTTCTCGATGGTACAGAAGATGACAATATGTGAAAAAAATATATAAGATGTGATGACTCTGAATATGAAGAAGTTTTAGGAAGACTTCAACCAATTTATCCCTTTTATAGTTTCCCTTTTGATGTATTCATAGGAGTGACATAAAACCAAAAAAAAAAATAAATACAACCAGGCAATCCCCCCAGTTGACCCTCCAGACCTACTGTCCACTCTGCTGTAAGCCCTAGAGGCCAACCTCTTGGGATTGTATCAGCCAGGCCCCTGCCTCTTGCTTCCAGATGGGTTCAGCCAAGGGAAGGCAATGGCAGGAGACTGGAGGGCAAGAGGAGAGAGTCTGGGGTATTCACTCCCCTTGTTCCCACCCTCCAGAGCTGTGAGATGGCAATGGCTGCATTCCTCCACCAAAGGCCATAGCTCCTGCTGGGCAGCTCATTCCTACAGCCTGGGCTCCCTCCCAGACCTGTCCCCTCCTCTCTCCCCTTGACAGCTGTGCATGGTCACAGCTTCCCCCTGTTGCCAGAGCCAGAGCACTTCCCTCTCCCCTGTTGGCTTCCCTCACCCCTGCCCGCACCTTTTGTATTATTCCTTTCAGCAAATTCTCTTCCATGGCCCCTCTCCTTTTGAGTGTGCTATGGCAATGGTTGATTTCTCAGATTTGATGAATGAGGGTAAAACATCCAATATGCCATGAAGGGTTAAAGAGATCTTTCCAACGTTACACTTCCAGAAATAATTTGGAATTACAGCCAAGCAACTTTAATGTTTCCAAATATCATGCACAATGCAGCTTAGCACCAGTTTTATCCCCCAGGTTAGTACTACCAGCAAAATGTATATAAGGGCCTCCTGAACATGTTGCGCCAGGTCAGTGGGTCTTCCTGCTCTCATCCTAAGCCCACCCACACGGCTCCTGTTCCTGCCACCAGCCCTCATGGCGTCTCCCCTGCATCACTCTAACAGCTTCGTAACTGGCTACTCTGCCGCCAAACAACTCGCCCTTCCCTCTGCAGCCAAAATACATTTTCTACAAAAGCAGAGCTGATCAGGTCATTTATTTGCTTAAGATCTTTTGTTGCAGCCCATGGCTTTCACGGTGCAGTTCAAAATTTTAAATGTACCACACAAGGCACTTCCTGGTTTACACCTGCCAATCTCTTTAGCCTCATTTCCTGTAAGCTCATTTACAGGTGGCCTTTATGCCTGTCACACATAGAGACTTGCTGATTCCTAAACACGTCACACGTTGCATGTGTCCATGAGTCTGTACTTGCTGTTCCCTCAAACCAGAATGCCCTTTCTCCCCTTCACTCAGGTTCCTCCTACTCATCCTTCAATAGTCAGCTCAGTTATCACCTCCTCTGGGAAGCCCTCCTGGATATTCCTGGTTGATTTAGTGGCACTGTGTGTATCACATCGAAATGGCCTACATCCAGGGGCTGACACGCAGTAGGAATGCAAACGTTGTTGAATGAATGCATTAATGCGATTTACTTATTTTCTATTTCTATCGCTTGTCTTGTAGTACATCTACCAGCACACTTTTTGAAGACACGGCTATTCTTTTTCTCAATTCTGCCCAGTGGCAATAGTGATTAGCAGACTCAAAATACTTAAAAAACCCCCAAAGTAGTGCTACCACCAGGCCCTGGAAACCAACCTCACATGCTAAAGACAGACTGAATATTTGCATTAAACTAAGCCCTAATTATGTTACGGTGCCTTTAACTTTGAACCTAGACTCCCAGGCTTTGTGCTATGCTGTAACCAATCAGACAACCAAATGATACCCAGTACAGCACAGCCGCTAAGATCACAGACTCCTATCACACTGCTTGGGTCTGTACCCTGCTTCAGCTACTGATTAGCTGTGTACCTTGAGCAAGTTGTTTAATCTCTTTATGCCTCAGTTTCCTTATCTGTAAGATGGGACTGATATTAACAGTACTGACCCCATGGAATAAATGATTCAACATATGTGTTTATAACAGTGCTTGGCTCAAAGTCAGTGCTATCTAGCTACCAGCTATTTTTTTTTTTTATTTCTCCTATTAACGGGAAAAGAGAGAGAGAGGCATATCTAAGAAACAAAGCAGAGAAGTCATTCTGAGAGTGGATTTTTGCTGTGGTGAAGCCACTGCTAGCTCTCCTAGAGCCTACATAATGAATTCAGAGATCAAAATCTCCAGACCTGTGTCTAACACTGCCAGGGCTCTACTGAAGAGACATCATCTTCCCACCACCGGGCTCCTCCAACGCTACCAAAGCAAAATGTATTTTTTAATTCCTTACATGTCACCCATAGTTGTGTGAACAATGAGCTCTGCCTTTTTCTTCTCCTGCCCACAGCTTTTGTATTTGCAAGGTTTCCTCTGTGTCTGTAGTGATTATCCCATGAAAGCTCCCTGTATGTACTGCCACCATGCATAAGAAGATTTAAGTCAAATAACGAGAGTTTAGCACAAAAGTGTTTTCTGAACATCACAGTGGACTAGATGGCAGCACTCCTGTGGCTCCTGGGGACCCTGAGAAGTATGTTGTCCACCGCAGTCCTAACCATTTAAAGAATATCTGAGAGCACTTGGAGTTCTTTGGCATCAACACTCTTTGAAATGCAAGGTTACCTAGAATACTAGAGTTCTGCTGCTGGAAGATGTGGTTGCACGTTATATACAAATGAGGCAGCAGTGGCCCGAGGATGTGGTTCCCCGGCACCTCTGCCTCCCCACTGAAGATCTTTTTATCACACCCCACACCTCCCAAACTTTGCACTTGAAAATAAAAAAATGCTCTTTCTATTAAAATAAAAAGCGAGGAGGCTGAGGCAGGAGGATCACTTGAGCCCAGGAGTTTGAGGTTACAGTGAGCCATGATCATGCCACTGCACTCCAGCCTAGGCAACAGAGTGAGACCCTGTCTCTAAAAAAAAAAGGCTATCAATGTTTAGTGACATATGCAGTCCTATGCCACATAATGACATTGCAGTCAATGAGCGATCATATATATATACAACAGTAGTCTCATAAGATTATCATGGAGCTGAAATATTCCTATGGCCTAGTGATATTGTAGCTGTCATAACATGGCAGTGAAATTACTTTAATTTTCACAAATGTAGTGTAGCCTAAGTGTTCAGTGTTTCATAGAGTCTGCAGTAGTGTCATGCAGTAATGTCCTAGGCCTTCATATTCACTCACCACTCACTCACTGACCCACCCAGAGCAACTTCCAGTCCTGCAAGTTCTATTTGCAGTAAATGCCCTTTCCAGGTGCACCATTTTTTATCTTTTTACCCTATTTTTACTGTACCTTTTCTATGTCTAGGTATGTTTGGTTACGCAAACACCGTGTTAACAATTTCCTACAGTAGTCAGTACTATAACACACCATACAGGTTTGTATCCTGGGAGCAGTAGGTTCTTACCATATAGTCTGGGTGCGTAGTAGGCTATACCATCTAGGTTTGTATGAGTACACTTGCTCTTTGATGTTCACACAATGATGAAATCACCTAACAACGCATTTCTCAAAATGTATCCTCATGGTTAAGAGCCGCATGGCTGCGGTTTCAGTGCACTTACTGTTTGGTTCATTCACTTGAAATGCCTAAAACAGACACTAGGGCCTGGGCCATGCAAAGTGAGTTGCTGGTGATGGTTTCCTTCAGCCCAGCTATCCAGGTTAAAAGGGCACCATGGCCTCCTGAGCATTCCCTGTTCTCCTTTCCCTGACATACTTCCCAACCTTCTGATTATTTTATATTCAATTGTCTATCTCTTGCATGAGAACCATCTCCAAGAGGGCAGGGATTTTGGCCTATTTTGTTTGCTGCTGCATCCTTAGCATCTAGAATAACACCTGATGCTCAGGAAGTGACAACACACTGATTGCTAAATGACTAAGGCAATGCTAGGTTTACAGTTAGCACCCTCGGACTGCCAATTTTCCTAGTTCCTACT
Source organism: Mirza zaza (assembly GCA_008750895.1). Lineage (NCBI taxonomy): Eukaryota > Metazoa > Chordata > Mammalia > Primates > Cheirogaleidae > Mirza > Mirza zaza. The sequence goes on along the minus strand of VSMD01116599.1, from coordinate 84,161 downwards.
CCTGGCATCCTTAGCACCAGAGTAAACCACAGCCCTCCTGTTTGGTTAGACACAGAAGACAAACAAATCATTAAAGAATAAAGTCAAACCAGACCGAATCATGTCAGCGACTGCAAACCTTACCTTTCTTTGGAGGTGAGATCCTGACCTAATTCCTTGGCAGGGATGACCACTCTCCTAGTCAACCACTTCGCCCTGTACCCTCAAAAGAGTCACCTGTATTCTCTTACAAAGTTTAAGTTTTGTTAGAGATCAGTATTTTCACAGTATCTTTTGGACACATGTAGACACAAGAATCAGGAAAGAGAATCCTCTTTACGAGTAAGTATACCTTACACCTCAAATGAATACAAAAAGTGCCTGAGTTCAAATCACTTTATTTAACTGCACAAAAATATAGTTCAGTCATCTTTTGAGTAAAGAGTTGAGGAACTGAAGCAAAACAGTCATTGATGGAAAGGTGGGAGAATGGACAACAGCCACGTAAAAGAGAATACAGGCTACCTCGGGATCGAGACACCATATTACGCTCTAACATCAAGCAACCGAATACTTTTCTCTCCACTGATCCTTCCTCCATTATCGGCCCTCTCCCAACGATAAGCCAACTGGAATATACCCAAGTGAAAAAAAAAAATGGTGGCTTTTTAAAATCAAGGGCCTCCCAGAGACACAAACAGGCGACCCCAAATCTTCTGAACATGAGAAGGTGCTTCCCCCACTTGGCTGTCAGCAGCTTGGGCACAGGAACCATCTCCTTTTCTTCTACCACCCTGTTCCCTGTGCCTGGCACCCAGCAGGCACTCCACACATATATGTTGGATCAGTGCCTTTGTTAAAAAGGAGCTTTTGTAATTCCTTGGATCAAATAGCTCTCTAGCCAAAAGCTCATAAAACCAATATAGGGCAATGTCCACCAGACAGGACTATAATTCAGTGCCAGTCACTGGCCCATTTCACAGAGCAGGCTATTGAGAGGAACTCAGCAAGCAACCTAAATCCACATTCCAGGGATGAGAAGAGCAGACTCTCTATATAAAGTGTTTCCACAGCCCAAAAGTATAAATACCACTTTCCCCCACAAGTGTCTTTCAAAATGCTTTCTTAGCGAAAGTTCTTCCTTTCCATTAATAAGACTTAATTAAAAAAAAAATAAAAGTCAACTAGACCTAAATCAGAAACAGAATTGAGAATAGATCTCCAAACTCGATCCTTGCAGGCTCTCATTTATCTCGCAGGTCACCTGAGTACAAGGACCATTATCCATGGCTTCTGTACAGATACATTTCCTTCTTTAAGGGTAGAGAGTTTAAATTCCTGTAAGGCACTGCACACTAACACACCCATTAATAAATCTGCAGCTCCCCTCTCCTCGCTCAATAAGTGAAGCCACTTTTTGAGCACCTTTTAAATAACCTTGAAAAGCCCAAAGCTTTTTTATTTTTTTTTTTCAAAAAACTCTGCAGTCAGGAATCCACCAGGGTAAGATGCAGTAAGAAAGATTTGGGGGATTTTGCTCCCATTTACGTAGTTTAACCCACCGGCTTCCAAGGAGTTCAAATTCTCCGAGCAGCACTTGGGACCCCACTCTGGCCTCGCCCCTCCCCCAAGGGAAAGGCGCAGCGACGTGGCCACTGGGGCCACCTCGGCCCGGAGTCTGGAGCCCTCGCAGCGGCGGCGACCACAGCCTCTAGAGACAAAGTTCTGTAGTGCACTGACTTCTATCATACTCAGAGTCGGAGTGTCTCAGAACTTTGCCTCAAAAGACCAAACGTGCTGTCTTCCTCCACAAGTTTCTTCCCGCAGGTGTGCTCCCCCCACCGCCGGCTAAGACAAAGAAGAAGAATTCGTTAAAAGCAATTTAGCTCAGGATGCGACCGATAATGGAACGGGTCATTAATTATGGAAAGTTACTGCCGCAGTCAGCAAGAGCAGACGCCCAACAGAAACGGTGTTTTAGCAGCCCGATTCGACAAGTTCTGGTCTCAATGTCACAGCAAACGGGCTGCGGGAATCACACGCTCTCCCCTTCCTTCCTGCCCATCCCCGGATTAGAACCCACTCCCGCTGGAACCCCCACCTCCTCCATACTGTTACTGAAACTTTTGCGGGCAGCTAACTCACTCCATCTAACTCGTGGCAACTTTTTACCTTCCCATCTGGAAAGCTGGTGGGGGAGGGGGACTACACAAGGAATTTTCGGAGCTGGAGGAGTTAAAAAGGGGGACTAATACAGGCCCGAGAAATGCCCCGCTAATGGGGCGACCCGAAAGAGCCAGGCTTTGCGGGGCCTCCCCTGCGACTCCCCTTCCCCAGCCATTCCCTCCGCTCCATTCCCGCAGCCTGCGCCCAGCCCCGGGAACTCGGGTCCATGCAGCCCTAGCTCCTCCGCTCCACCCACTCACTCTTTGGGATTCTCCCTGCCCCACAGAGCTTCCCGCGGACCCTGTCTGCACACAACCTTCCCCCCTCGCTCAGAGTCCCCAACACCGGCTCTTAGCACCCGCCCTCACCCCTGTCCCCGTGGCAAACGCGACCACCTTCCCACCCTCCCCCTCCCCCCACATACCGCACCTGAACAGCTGTTGCGCCCGTGCAACAGGTCTGGAAAGTGCCGTCCCCATCTCCCCCAAGCCCTCGCCACCGCCCCGCCCCCTACGACCCCTAAGAGCGGGGCCAGAGGAGCAGTGGGCTGTGTCCCCCAGGCGGGGCGCACCGGAGGCTGGCGAAGTGCGGGGCGCCAGAGGATCCGGGGCTGGGGGCGGTGGTCGCGCTCCAGCCTCCCCCGGCCGGGACAGCCTCTCGGGTGGCCCCTCGCGAGCCCGCCGCAGGCCCCCCAGCCTGTCCCTCCAGCGCCGGCCGCCAGGCATTCCCCGGCCGGCTCCCCCCCTGGCGCTCCGCTCCGCTCCCTTCCATCTTGACTTTTGCCGACGTGGAAATTTTGGGTTTGGAGACGACCTGCGCTCTTATTGGCTGCCGGCGGGCGGGGTCGGAGGTCACGGCTGCTCTCGCTATTCCGCGCCAAGGGGAGCCGCTCAGCGGCTCGTGTCAAGTCAGCAGGTTCCCTCCGCCTCCCCCGGGGTCACGTGCGCCCCAGGCGGGCCCCGGAGACGCCTCCTTATGCAAATAGAGCGGGCGCGCGGGGCTGGGGGCGGGGGTGGGCGGCGGCGCGGGGGGCAGGGGCGGGGGCGCGGCTCGCCCGCCCAGCCGGGGGCGGGGCCGGGAGGGGCCGGGAGGGGCGGGGCGCTCCAGGTGGCCACCTGGCTGGGCGGCCTGCCCCGCCCTCCTGCGCACCCCGCCGCGCCACCCTGCCCGTTCGGCCTGCGGGGGCAGCCTGGCCCGACGCTGCCCCCGGCCGGCCCCGCTGGGCCCGAGGAGCCCGCGCTTTGCAAGATGCCCCCGAGTGCCCGCTTCTCCCGGAGCCCAGGTTGGGCCCGGGTCTCTCCCGGGCTAGGGGAGAAGCGGCGGCGCCGCCCACCCGGCAGGGTACGGGAAAGAAACCTCGAGGACAGTTTCCTCCGCCGGCAGAGAGTTGGGAGAACTAATAGCGAGATTCTCGGTAAGAGAATTCTAGGACAAAGCAAGATCAAGAATTCATCGAGGTTAAAAGTCGTTTCTTTTAATTAAATGCCCACCCACCCAATAAAGAAAGAGGCCAGAGAGCTAACTAAAAGTGGTAAAAATGCCAGTTCTGAATTTTTTTTTTTTACACGTCTACGAGGACTAACCGAAATCGCAGTCCGTCTCCGCCCTGACGTCCGCCGGGCACTGGGCACCCGAGACTGGCACCAGGGGATACGTTCTCCTCCCACGTCTGGATGGAGGTGTGACTCGGGGGAGCTCAGGATTCCCTACGAAGCAGTCACGGGGCATGTAAAAGAATCAATTCTTAATGTGGTTTCCCAAGCACGCCAAAGAAGGTGCTTTTCTAGAAAGAAAGGGAAATCGATGAGTGGCCACGTGACCAGGATATCTTCCTTCCCTGTCCCCTCCCCAAGGAAAAGAAAGTAATGACATTGCAAAGGTAGAGCCCGTGTTCTAAACGTGACTCTGTCGGTTACGGTAAGATCTGCCACCCCCTAGTCACCAAGCAAAAAGCAAGGGGTTGCATTTTTGAAAAAAATACAAGTATATCTCCGAACTGGCCTAGTTTTTTTTTTTCCCCCCTTCGTGTAATATAGTATCTGTATCATATTTATAATTTTTCCATCTTAAGTCTGGCCGAATGATACAGAAAAACAAAAGATACATTTTTTATGGGAAGATTCTTACCTGGAAAATTCTTCCCATTCTCTCTTCTTAATTTACTTTCCTTCTCCCCATTTCCCCCTATGGAAAGATAAATCATTGCTCCTTCCAACTGTTTATCCTCAAGGATCTTTCTCTCCACTCTCCTTTCTCTTCCCTGTCCACACTCGCTTGTTTATCTGACCATTGCGGGTGGCAGGGGCCTCTCCCCAGGCATTGTCTGCTCCAGCCCCCACCCCCTCCTCGGCCCAGGCCTGCCGGCTGTGCTTGCTGGGCCCAGGAGTTGGTCCCGGCTCTGCCGCCCGTTCTGTTGTGTGCACTGGAATATTGATTTTTCAGTGTGTGTGCGCCGGCTCTGTAAAAATCAATATTTCAGTAGCTGGAGCACAGCGCAGGGCAGTGTAATGGAGCCGGCCTGCTGATGTAACGTGCGGGGTCCACCCTCAGCGATTGAGGTCAGTCAGAAAATGGCAGTGTGCTTTCCTATTTCATTGTTTGCCTCAGAGACAGGGAAGGAGTTTGCATACCCGTTGTGTGCATCCGTTCCCAGGACGAAGGAACCTCAAGACTGTTGGGTAACAAGCGACCCAAGTTAGGAAAAAAACGGGAAAAATGGTGATGATGGAAAACCTGGTTATCCATTCCAAGAACTCTTACAATAAATTATTAGGGGAGGGGGAGTTGTGGTCTGCCAGCAATCCTTCCACATTGCACAATGAGAAAATGAAAATAGACTCACTCCAGGAAAGGGCTAGAGTTTATCTTTTAATATTGGATATGTGAGCTTATGATTCTACAGCCCTTAAAATATGCTTCTGACTAAAAAGGACGAGAGATTTCTTGCATGACTTGAAGGGAAAAAATCAATAATGGTACTTGGAGGCTGACCTCATGACATTTGCAGCAGCTGGCCTTGCAGTCAGGTGGGTGGGTTCTCACCAGGTTCTCTCCCCACTAGGGGATCTTTTAGTAAGCTTGTTCCCCTCTCTGGGCCTCAGGGGCTTCACCTATAACTTAAAGGGTTAGACTAAATGACCTCTAAATATCCTATCCCTCTAACACCTATGATTATACAGAATAAATAATGTTATAACTAAAACTTTTAGAAACAAAAATACAATTACGCTGATTATGTACCATGGATAAGAAAAATAAATTAATGCAAGAAATGTTGCAGAAACAGAAGGTAGATATGCTCCTACTCTAGTTGTGTTTTGTTTTCAATTATATCCCAATGCAATCTTCTTGGAGGGTAATTTGACCATTTTCTAAAATGTACTTCTTTTGAACTAGCATTTCTAAGATTTTTTCCTAATGAAATAATTAATATCTCTAGAAAGTGCTCATCACTGCCAATCTCATAATATGGAAACATTAGAAAGAATCTAAGTATCCAATGATAAGGGATTTATTAAGTAACATATGGGCAGTGGTACATTTATTGAATGGAACACAACCATTTAATATGGTGGTGCTGAATGACTATCAAAATATGGAAGAATTGCTTTTATTGAAATGTATGTACTATGTAAATTTATATCCATCTATATATATATATATCTCACAGTAGTAAAGGATATAGTCTCTGAAGCCAGGTGGCTTGGACTCAAATTCTGTCTCTACCACTAGCTAGCTGTGTGGCTTTGGTCAGCTATAAATTAGGTGTTATTCATTTCCTATTGCTGCTGTAACAAATACCATAAATTCAGTGGCTTAAAGTGACACAAATTTATTATCTTACACTTCTGGTGGTCAGAGTCCAAAAATAGGTTTCACTGGGCCAAAATCAAGGTGTCAACAGTATTGTACTCCTCCAGAGGCTCAAGGGAAGAATCTGTTTCCTTACCTTTTCTAGAGGCCTCTTGCATGCCTTGGCTTGCGGCCCCTTCCTCAATCTTGAAAGCTCAGCACTCCAACCCCTGCTTTGGTCATCACATCTTCTCTCTGACTCTCATCTTCCTGCTTCCTTATTACAAAGATCCTTGTGATTACATTGAGCCCCCCTAGAATATTCAGCATGATCTCCCCATTCCAAGATTCTTAATCACATCTGCAAACTTCCTTTCGCCATGTAAGGTAACATAGTCACAGGTGCCAGGGATTGGGATGTGGACAATTTGGGGCCATTATTCTGTCTGCCACGTGGGGCTAAAACCGAGGCATCAGCAGGGTTTTATTCTTCTCTGGAAGCTCAAGGGGGAAATCTGTTTTCTTGCCTTGTGAGTTTCCAGAGGTTGCTCTCATTCCTTGACTCATGGCCCCCTGCTCCATCTTCAAAGCCAGCAGTGGCTCATTCTCACTATTGCTTCCCTCTGCCACTTCCTTTTCTGCCTCTCTCTTCCCTTGTGATGACTTTGAGCCCACCTGGGTAATCTAGGCTACTCTCCCTATTTTAAAATTGGCCAGTTACCAAACTTAATTCCATCTGCTACCTTAATTCTCCTTTGCCCTGTAGCATAACATATTCGCAGGTGGATAGGGAACCTGCAGCCTCAAGGCCACATGTGGGGCTCTCCATATCCCCAAATGCATCCCCTCGCCCAACTCCAAACTTCACAGAACAAATCCCTTTGAAACTTCGCAAAACAAATCCCTTTATTAAAAGGTTTTGTTCTGTAAAGTTGGGATTCAGTCAAAAGGCCACGCTAAAGGATCTGGAAGGCCACATGTGGCCCCAGGGCGGCAGCTTCTCCACCCCTTATTCTACATCACAGGGTGTGGGAAGGATTAAAAGAGCCCATACATGTAAAGTGTTTAGAATATGCCTGGTACAGGACATAATAAGCACTCCATAATAATTAGCAAATAGCAAGCAGTGCATAACAATTATCTGTTGTAGTTATTATCCAGAAAGGAAAAAGCCAAATATGAGCAGAAGTTGCAACTGGAAGGTAAGATTAACACTGGTTTTTATTTTCTTCATTTGGGTAATGTTTGTTTTTTCTTTGTCTACCATGAACATGTATTTTTATTTGGGCACTTTAAAAAAATGGAAATATAAATGAGACAAACCAGTAAAGGGGGTTGTCATAGTATAATAGGAAAAAGTTTGGGGCTGGAAGGTCCAGGTGCTCACCTCAGCACTTTAAAACACAAACTGTAGTATTGGGCAGTTGCTTTACCTCTCTGCACTTCCGTTTTCCTCATCAGTAACATGAGGGAGATAAACTGCATATTTTGTAAGGTCCTTCTAGTTCTGAATGCTATGACCTAAAATATTAAAGATCAACAAATTGATGAATGGCAAAACAAACAAGAAAACACTGTTTAGGATATAAAGAACTCCTACAAAATCAGTAAGAAAAGACAGCCCTATAGAAAAAAAAAAGTGTCAAAAGGCATAAACAAACATTGCACAGAAAAAGAAAAAAAATGGCAAATAAGCATAGGTAAAGATGTTTAGCCTAGTTAGTAACAGAAAATACAATTTAAGGCTTCAGTGGCATACCGTTTTATACCCACTAGGTTGGCAAAACTTCACAAGTCTGACAAGATAAATAGATGGAGATGGTGTCAATCAGTGGCAATTGGGGTCTATTCACACGACAGGTTATTATACAGCAGTGAAAATGAACAAAATACAGCTCCTTACAAGCCTTTGGATGAAGCTTAGGAACATAATGTTGAATCAAAAAAGCAAGTCCCAAGAGACTACAGATACTATAATATGATGCCAGTTTTGTAAAGCTCAAACACAAGCAAAACTAAACATATTTTTAAGGGATTCATAAAGCGATAAAAAGCAAGGAAATGATAAATAGAAAATTCAGGATACTGGTTACTGGTAGGGAGTGGGGGAAAGGAGGGTGGGGAGAGAACCCAAAAGTGGATGCAACTGGTAATGTTACAGCTCTTAAATTGGGCATAACACGCTCATAAGTGTTGATTTATGTTTCATAGCTTGCATAGACGTGATAGATATATTTTGTATGTACCAAACATTTGATTAAAATAATTTTTTTTAAAAAAAGAATAGCGTTTAGGGGTTTCTGTATTCTAATCCAAGATGCTTTACTTCTTGTAGTGGATGCTAATCACTTAGATTGCCTTCAAACTCATAAAAGCCAACTCTTTATTGGCAATTTGCTATTTGTAATCCCTCTAGTTAAACAGATTTTATAATAGCCTCTTATATCTGGGCTTGTGCAAGAAATGCTTTCAGTTTATGCTCCAAATGAATCTCATTTTTCTTGAGGTACCCCCCCCCGGGGGGTTATACTAGCAGGAGCAGCACCTCTGAAAGTCTCTTGCAGCTTGTGTGCCCTTCCTTCTTGCCTGCAGCTAGCCATTTGGGGAGCGAGACAGGGGTTCACAAATACCCAGCCCACACAGGTGAATTTGTTGCTACTCCGATTCATTACAATTTTGATTTTAATATTGAAAACTCACACTGCTTGTACTCCTGCCACAATCGTGGCATTAGTATTATTTTTACTTACATCTTTGATTCCATAGTTTTCCCAAAAATAAACCAGCTTTGTTGATGTGGCTTTCTATTTTCTTGATTCTAAATGAAGCATTTGGAAGCAATTATCATAACGCACAGGTATCTTAATGTCAGCGTTTCCAATGAGAGGATTGGCTTACATCGGGTTTATGGAATGAAGTAGATGCTTAATGCTTGGAGGAGGAACAAAGGTGGGCTTAAGGCAGCAGTGAACCCTGGCATCCAAACCTCACCTTACATCCATCTTTGGATGTTGGATGCTACAGACACTCAGATCAGTTGGGTGGAGTACCAGTTTTTAAGGCTCACTACCTAAAGCGGAATGGCCCCCAGTCTGATACATACCACTTTGCATGAGGTCCTCAGTTTCAAAGACATAGAATTTTTTAAAAGACTTTTTGTCATGAAAACTTGCCAAAGTATACAAAAGGAAAAAATATATAATGTAAATATAGTCTGTAAAATAGATATAAAAATTACTATTTGAGAGGCCCAGGCAAGAGAAACTCTTGAGCCCAGGAGTTGGAGACTGTAGTGAGCTATGATCGCACCACTGCACTCTAGCTAGGCAACAGAGTGAGACTCTGTCTCTTAAAAAAAAAAAAAAAAAATTACACAGAGTATAACGAAATCCATCACCCATCACCATTTTCAATAATTATTAACTCATGACTATTGTTGTTTCATCTGCACTCTCCTTCCTGCCCTCCCCCGCACCCAGGATTATTTTGAAGCAAATCCTTGATATCGTGGGGTGTGAATGTTGTGAATGCATCTTCATGATAAACGTTCTCAAAGCTACTGAGAGTATTATTCATGGCAATATTGAATATGATTCCTCTCTTTGCAACATTAGCACAAGCTGTTTATTTTAATCAGTTAAATAAACGAGAAGGCCAAAGTTCTTCGCAGTTGAGACTACCTTTAACTTCCCAGTGGAGGGCTTTCTTGGATAAATTCAACATATGGAACATTACTTCAGGACTTAGAGGAGAAGGAGGAGCAATAGAACAATTTATCGTTTTTAAGGTTTGTATTTCTTCAGTCTCACCATCAACAGAATATTGAAAGAGTCAATGAAATAACATCAGGTCTAGTACAATAGTTTTAGCTGGTCTCTAATAACATCAGGTCTATTACAATAGTTTTAGCTGGTCTCTACCATCCATCCTACATAAATAGTTAGCATCATCTTCCTGAAGCCCACCTTTGTCCATTGTTTTAATAAATGTGAGTGCCTGTTATGTGCAAAGCATTGTCCTAAGTACTGGAGAGGATTCAAAGAGGAATCAGATGTGGCTCCTATTCTATAATAAAGAATCTCTTGGGTCTTCGTCCTGAGTTCCTGGGTGGGAGCTTCTAAACCCTTGGAACCTTCCCAGTGATTGGAGTGCCTTTGTTATTCATGGTGGCCTCAGGCCCCACCTGAGTTTATGACAAAGAGATGATTTAGGATGGGGGCTGGTCACGATGGAAAGACCAACTCTGTGATTAGGGGGTCGAGGCTTTGAGCCAGGTAATATCAACACCAACTCCCTGGAAGGGAAGGGGCTGGGGATTGAATTCAGTCCTGTGACCAGTGATTCATTCAATCACGCCTACATAATAAAACCCCAATACAAATTCTGGACACCCAGAGCTCAACTGGTGAACGTATGGACTTGCATTGGGAGTCCACACTGAGACAGCATAGAAGCTCTGTGGTTGAGCCCCTTGCCCTGTGCGTGCCTTCGTTTGGCTCATCCTGGTTTGTGTGCTTTATAATAAAACCTTCATTATAAGCTCGGCACTTCCCTGAGTTTTGTGAGTCTTCCAGCGAATTATCAAACCTGATGGGATTATGAGAACCCTTGAGTTTGTAGCCAGTTGGTCAGAAGTGCAGGTGGTGTCTGAGTCTGCAGTAAGGGCTGTTTTGTTGAAGACTGTGCCCTTAAGCCTGCAGAGTCCAAATCCACTCTGGGTAGTGAGTGTCAGAATTGCATTGCAGTATTGCAGCTCTTACTTTCAAACACTTACAGATTAGTAGAGAAGATAAGACATAGATGCTTAAAAACAACATTAAAAAGTGTCATGCAGCAGTTACAGATGTGCCGGGCAAAACAAGACAAAGGGAATACTCTGGAGAGGGCCTTGGGGAGAAGGTGGTCCTTGCCTGGAGCCTTGAAAGATGAGTGAGACTTAGAGATGCAGAAATTGTAATAATAAACAACATTAATCGAGTGCTTACTCTGCACTAGGCTCTGTTCTAGGGCTTACATATAAAGTATTGAACATACACAGTCCTGTGAGGTTGCACTATTATTGTCCCTCTTTAGTAAATTGAGGCACCCAGTGATCAAACAACTTGCCAGGGTGGCTGGGCATAGTGGCTCACACCTGTAGTCACAGCTACTTGGGAGGCTGAGGCGGGAGGATCTCTTGAGCTCAGGAGTTTGAGGTTGCTGTGGGCTAGGCTGGTGCCACGGCACTCTAGCCCAGGCAACAGAGTGAGACTGTGTCTCAAAAAAAAGTGTGTGTATGTGGGTGTGTGTCTATATATATATATATACACACACATATATATATACAGAGTAAGTGCAGAGTGAGCACACGATAAATGTTATCTATTATTACAATTTCTGCATCTCCAAATCTGACTCATATATAAACACGCACATACATATATGCAGAGAGAGACATAAAGGCTTATCTATAGGTTATTCTTACAAGGACTATTATCCATGCAGTCTAATCCTGATGTCATATCGGAAGCTCAACTTCCATTCAAATAAGGTTTATACACTTGAGGTAAAAGCTCAGTAGAGTAGATCAAATACAAAGCGGGAGAAAGAAAAACAAGAAAATTGGATAAACTTTATCCGATAGTTGACACTAGGATAGTGTTTCACAGAAGATTCTTTCTCAGTTGGTGACAAAAGGTCATTTTTTAGCCTTCTTTAACCAAGAAGCCAGGAAATTTTAAAAGCTGGGTAGGCATCACATTAGAGATGGAAGGAAGAAGGACAGAAGGAGACAAGCTGGTATCAGTGTCCCTCCTAAAGCAAGAGACCTGTCCACCTTCTCCCCAGACCCATGTAAACCCTCTTACTGAGCTCATGGCTGGTTCCACAGAGGGCCAGGAGTCAAGGCGAAATCCCAAGTATGGCCATGATCCATGCAGCGTACCCAAAGGAAGGCGACTACTGACCCTGCACCTAAGCCAAGACTGCAGCACACTGACCAGGGTGTGTAGCCACCCTGAACCTCCAGTGAAGAGTCTACTCGTATGTAAGGATCGCAATTCAAGGAGAAAGGGAACATGGAATAGATTGAAACCCAACTCAAAAATCTTGCCCAGCAAGTCTGTCTTTATTCAATGTGTTTGTTTAGTTTAATTGAACAGGAGATTGTAAAAGACAGTTTATTCCTGAAAGCAGCTCAGACCTATTTGTTTGCCGACTCTCCTGAAACAGACCTACCAGTGGGAAAGGTTTTCCTAAAGATTCTTTTCAAAACAGAGTGCTTTAAACTAAATATTCAATACGGATCCTTATTTCCAAGCTAGAGGAAGTCGAGGACCTGACTAGAGAAGTGAATCAGATGGCTTTCAATTTGTGCACGGAATGTATGTTGTCAAGATCTGAAGGTAAGAACAAATTGAAGTGCAAAACTTTCTGCCTAAATGAGAAAGTATTAATCAAATGGCATTAGATGTATCTTAAATTTACAAATCCTCAGAAATTCTGCTACAAATCCCAAGCTATTTAATTTTTGTAACACCATAGTCAGAAAAACCCCAGCTTTTAACCTATAAACTTCATGATCCATACTCATTCTACCCCTTAGATGCTGATCTTATAAAATGTAATCTATAGTGTATCCTACTAACACTCTCTAAAAATGTGCAAGCCCTCTTCACAGCACCTTTTAAAGACAAAGCTCCCAATAAAACCCGCCTCCAAAGAATCACAATTGCAAGCATCCTCAATCTCTGTTTAAACATCTCTCTATTTGGTGTCCCATGGAGATAACAGTACATTCCTAAGAGAATTGCTCGTCTTTACTTGAGGTTCTGTTCTGATCTCAGGCATTTTCTTTACAGGGGAAGAGATTCAGGAGGTCACCTCTCCAAGCTGGGATGTCTGTGAGACCCTCCCTCAGGTTGCTGGCAATCCTGCAAAACGTGGGTGCCTCTGCCCAGCACCCCAGCTGTTTACTCTGGTTCTCACTCCCTCCCCTCCCTTCCGTTCCTCCTGCTCTAACATGAGAAAGAGCCTGTTTTCCCTGCAGCCCCTCTTGCCAGGAGACATCAGAAACCTGATGGACATTTGGGGAAGACATATGGCACATTGCCCTGAAAGGAGAGACCAGATTCTAAGCTCTTAGGACCCTCATGGTTCGTTATCAGTCCGTCTGGTGCCTCGTTTCTGCTTCGATCGGTGAAAGGTCTGGACAAGTGCCTATTTCCCTGCCTTTATAGCATCCCAACTCACCTTCTTGCTTCTTTTCTTTAGCAGTAAAGCCTTTTCTTCTTGTTTAGCAATAAAATAATGATATAGCCACACTTGGGGAATGATGCTTGGAACTATATGAACTAACACATCCACCCCTGCACGCTGAGCTCCCCAGCCACCTAAGCTCACTTCTTTCCACCCATCATCATACACGTTTACTCAATGTTTTTGTCTCCCCGTCTCCCCAGGACTATAAGCTCCCCAAAGGCAGAGATTTTGTCTTTCAGGGCTGTGTCCCCAGGCAGTAGCACACAGCCATTGTAGGTATTCTATAAATATTTATTGAATGCATAAATGTGCTTAGATCGAAAGATATAAACAAAGAGAATGAAGAACAAATATGCATAAAAAAAACTTTTCTAAGACTTTGTCATCTAACTGTGTGATAAGTATCCTATAAAGGGTTATGGAATAACCCAAGGGGTGTTAAAGCTGTCAAAGGCATTGTGACTTTGTCTTCCATTTTAGTAAGAAAATCCTACTTTTGCTTTCAGATAGATACAGCAGCCTGACATTCTTTGTGGGGACTTTTTATTTTTTAAAGAAATAATCTGTTAGGCAAGTATGTGAAACCTTCTTATTTAAAGCATATAAAATTCTGAACTCATATCATCAAACTCGATGTTTTCCTTTTTTGTATGCCTCGACCACCAACAACTTGATATCCCTCTCAAAGTGATTCAGTTATCTTTTTGGAGAAAAGTCACCTTCACCAATGATCTATATGAATAACACATATGCCTTTTTAAGCAGTAGCCTTTTAAATATAGACTACAGGATCATGTGGTAGTTTCTAAAATCTTCTAAACTAGTTAGAAAGTTTGTTTCTCTAAAACAGTGAAAGAAGAAGGAATGGGAAGAGAATGAGTTGTAACCTCGTTTACTCTTCCAGTAAGACTCACTTTTTATAATTTTAGTTCTTCATATGTTGTGAATGTCACAGCAAAGGGTTTCATTTACTCAGGATAGGGGAATCCCTTGTTAAATCAAAAGCTGATGAATGCATTCTCAAGGCAGGTCAGTTCAAATTTGCCAACCTATAGCAGCGATAACTCTGCTCTAGATTTGATTTTGTTTGCTAAATATGAGTCATGTTATTGGAGTGGAGTGGAGTCACATTATTGGTACTGGTCCTCAGGCTTATTTCTGCTCACTGATGGGTTTTGATTACAAGACTTAATGACATCCACGCTCCGACGGATGGAGAAGAGCCTTCCGCATAATTAGAACCCCCACTTGTCCCAGTGTTCTGCTCCTTCTGCCTGGAATTCCAACTTTCCTTTGACCAGCCAGGCACCACCAGGTCACTTTCTCCTTTATGCTTCAGTAACACTTTCAACAAATCTCCCTCCAACACCTATCACAGAGTTTTGCAATCAGTGGTTTACACCTGGGACCATTGCTGGGCCGTATGGCACCTCTGTGTAAATTAGAAAAAAAACACCCCTTCCCACGGGTGAGTCAGAGGAAGCTGGGATAACACCAACTATTTATTTTTATAGAGTTTAGGGAGAAAATTAAGGCAGGCCAGGACACTCATCTTCTTCCCTCCCCGCAGGCCCACACTCCACCATGAAACAAGAGAGGGATTTGCCACCCACAAAAATTGTTGCTGTTTAGTTCAGTTGCGAGATGTATCTCGTTAACAGTCGTGAGAGTTTTCCTGTCAAGATTGATCTCTTCCAGAATAAATGGAACCAGCTCAACATTTTGTATGAGAAAAGTTTTTTCTTAGAGACAAAGCACTTGATCTTCAAATGCATGCTTTGCAGATTGTCTGCCATTCAGTGATCTCTTACATTTTTAGAGGTGACCTTATATTCTGGGTTTTCAATGAGAACAAAAGGAATAAACACAGTGGTACTTTCTTCTTGTGCCCAAGACCACTCCAGCAAGAATCTAGGTCATTTCTCCCTCCTGCATGCTCTTTTGGGTAGGAGGGCACCAGTGGAGGGGAGAGGAAAGGAAGAGAGGGGTGAGAGGCGGTTGCTAGTAGGACCTCAGCAATATCCTGGTGAACACAATCTGGCTGCACTGGGTACAGGGTGCTTTTCTCCCAGGTCTTTACCAACAAGGTGAGAGAGTGCACACTGCCTCTCTTGAGGCCAAAGGCTCCTCACCATGAGGGTGGAGCTATGCAGGCCCTATTTCTCCTCCACTCCTATTCTCTCAACCATGCTCTGAGCACTTTGATGATATACACTGATGTGTGTGGCTTAGAGTGCCTGTTTCAGGGTGTCTTAGATTTTCAACCTGAAGGGGCCCTAGATATAATCTACATCAGTGTTTTTTTAAACTTCACCACGTAGTAGGAAAAAATCCCATTTCATATTATAACCCGATGTAACTACATAAACATAGATTTACCTGAAATGAAAGCTTTTGGAAACAATAAGTCATACAACATGTAATGCATTCTAACATTTTCTATTCTATTCTTTTATTTTGAATGCTGATCACAACTCACTAAATTGGTTCCCATGATTCACTAATGGGTCGAGGCCTACAGTTTGAAACTCACTGATCTATTTTAAGCCTCTTATGTTCTAGACCAGGAAACTAAAGTCAAAAAAGGTTAAGTGATCTGCCCAAGGTCACACAGCTACTGCCTGGTGGCAGAGCCCAGACTAAAACCCTAGTAGCCAAATCATACAACTTAGCTAATTATTAATAATAAACACTCTTCTTGCAAAACAATGTGCCAGGACTGTGAACAGTGCATGCTGTTACTAAAACACATAGTGTTTTTTGAACGGTAGAAAAATTAAGTCACCCAAAGAAGAATTAAGTAGAATGTCATCTCCCAAATCCTGACATACATATCATTTTCAGTTCCAAATTCCAGTGTCTAGAGGGCTAAATTCATATATATATATATATATATATATATACACACACACACAAACACACACATATATAAAATGTTTGTTTTATGAATGTTTTAAGTTACATCTGTAATTTGGCTCCAATTTGCTGGCTCATGTAAACTTCTCTTTACTGACATCTCTAATGCAATAGAAAAAAACTCTGAGCAACCAGTCTTTCCAAAGATCTTTAATTAAGCCTGCTTGCTCAAGGAAGGGCTGGTGGGCACCTCTGTGATCAAATGGGGCCTCTCAGTTGTATACTAGAGGACTCTAGCGAGGTATGAATAAGAAGTGGGGTGCATCTGAGAAAAAATGCCAGGTAGCAGTAGTGCCAGTCTAGAACATCCTCAGCAAAGCCCAACAACCTCACAGCCAATCACCCTTGGATGGTTCCCCCTCAAGACCTGTACCCATAGTCACTGTAGTTGACTCTGACCTGCCTACCCTTATAAGAGTAATATTTTCATTAAGATAAGTTAGTCTTAAAAATGTAGCCTTAAATTTCAGCATACTCCCTGTCAATAAAAGCATGGGTGCCTTCCTGTTCTACCTATTTTTATCCTGTTAAAAAAAAAATCTGTTCCAGCCAAAGCAAATACCATCTCTCTCCCTCTCCCTCCCTCCTTCCCTCCCTCCCTCTCTCCCCCTCTCTCTCTCTCTTGCCAGCAGCAAGGCTGGTTGCAAACCTGTGCAGGATGTGGAACTGAGGCTGCAGTGTGCCCGATTTTGCCTGTTGGGTTATTATTATTATTTTTCATTGATATGATACCTTTTCACCAGTTCATGTGTCAGCTGATGAAAGCAGCTATGACCTTTTACAACAATTGGCCTCTGTCTTTACGTTGGCTCTCTCCGCTTTGCTGAGACTCACGAAGATCACCTTAGGGGCACCTTCCGACCTATTCCTGTGAAATGGCAACAGAACAGAAAATGACACAGAAATAAAGAGACAACATTTGTGGATACACTGAGGGGTAGATATTGGGACTTTCAGTTTGTGAATGTGAAAATGTCACAGGTCGTTTCTGAGCATATTTCAGCTGGAGGCAAAAAATGCTTTGGGGTAAACATATGGACCACATGTGCAGAAGCTCGGAAAATTAGGTATGAAAGTCATATATACAAAATTGCCACAAGAATTCCTGCTGTGATCGTTATGAAATCATCTCAGAGTGCGGGTTTCTGGCTCACTTATAAGCTTGGCAATTCCTTTCCAGAAAACCCCCAGGCAGGATCACCTCCTCTGCCCTAGGTCAATAACCATCCTGACTGCTAGGACAGCTCCTTTGGGGGAGATAAGAAGAACAGATCAGATAATTTTTCATTATAACCTTTAAAAATCTATTTTAAAAATTGGTATATTTCTGTACTTTCTAAAGACAGATATCTTAAATAGTGCCTGACCGTGTTTGTTTTGGCAGACATGTGGGTGACTCTTGCAATGGCAGACGTCCATATCCGTATTTATGGCAAATATGTCAGAATTTAATCCATCCCAGTGTCTGTGAAGGAGTCAACGGTTACAAGTTATCATTTCCCTCTCAGTATATTGCTTTACTACTTTTCAAGGACTCACATAGAAATTATCATGAAGTGGACAATAATTGATCCTCAGAAGAAAATAGAATATCCAATCTTATAGCTGGGTGAAGAATGGTCCATTCAATCTTTGTTTCATTTCTCATCTCCTCTTTGAGTGGTGCAAGGTAGCACCCACAGCTCAATATTAGCAAGGAGGTGGCATTTCACAGGAATGACTTCTACCATGGAGGAGAGGGGAGGGGTCCATAAGCTAGATTTCCTGCTGATGACGTCAGCAACTCAGTGACATTTAAAAAAAAAATCAAGTACCATTTCCAAAAGGGGCAGGTACCTTTGAAGAAATAATATTGCCTGTAGTGTGACTTTCCTGCTTCAGTTCATCCCCAACAGACAGGTACAATGATGAACCTGTATCCATAATGTGAGCAATGTCCTTCCTCTAATATCATTCCCAGGGGAAATGAAACGAACCAGCAAGAGCACAACAATCTCTTTGATTTTAATAATCAACAATTCTCCCCAAAACAGACTTGTGGTGGTTGTTATTCCAGCAAATTGGCCCTTTAAAAATGGACTGTGTCTAAAAAATTCACTTGCATATTTGGAATATAGAGTGTCAAGTACATGTTCCTATATGTGCAGTATTATAAATGGTGGGGTCTCGGAGCAGCCCGTGGACATCTATTTCACTTATATCTTGCTGATGGTGTGTGGGAGATGAAGAAGAATGTAAGAGTCAAAGGATAGGAGTTGGCCTTGGGAAGACGACCTGTGGCACAAGATCCAAAAACAATCTCCTTATCTTTTCTGCCACTTCCAGAAAGAAGGAGGGAGGGAAAGAAGGAGGGAGGGAGGGAAGGAAGGAAGGGTGGGTCGGAGGGAGGGAGGGAGGAACCGATCACATCAGCCACAGTGCAACCAGGAAACGAAAACCACTCTGAGTGTTTTGGTTTCTCAGGAGACAACACAACTGAGCAATATTAGGAGAGGACGAGGCAACCCAGAGATGAGCAAGAACAGGAAGCAAGACCAGGAAGTGGAGGGTCGGAAGAGGATGCAGTGTTAGTAGAATCCAGAAGCCAGGTCACCCTGTGGAGGCTGGAACCAAAGGGGCCTGTCCAGTCGGGGGCACGAGCCATGGAGGAGCTGCCATAGGTGCCGACCAAACAGGGCAGGACAGGGAGGAACACCGAGGCTTCTCTCTGCCTTCCGCCGTGCAGTTCTCATGGGTGCCTTCCATTGGCCAAACCTGGCCAGAGGCCAGCTGACCCAGGATCCTAAGAAACAGCCCACAATGAGCAGCCTCCCACCATACAGAGCAGAGCTGGGAAGGGAAGGAATGGAAACTTCCAGGCCTGGCCCGCCAGGTAACTAGCTAAAAAGAAGGGGGAAAAATCTAATCTCCATCCTTAGCAGGTTCAACAAGAAGCGGTTGCTTATTAGCTCTGAGAACAGGGCTGTTCATGATCTACATGAAAAGTCAGGCTATGATAACTCCACCCATCCACAAGATGAGAGATGCCATAAGGTAAACCATGACACCTGCCAAATGGATGCTCCAGTGATGGGAGAGATAGCTGTAGCCGGGAATGGGCTGGGTGTGGGGACTAGAGAGAAGGAAGATCAGGATGAAGGCAAGGCTCCTGGGGCCCAAGGGAACAGGAGGTGACAGAACCCACGTCAGAGGGAGCAGAGGGGGGGAAGCGTGGTAGCGTGAGCAGACGAGGAGCGGGCACTCTGTTCGGAGACACACAGGCATTTTGCCGGATCAAAGAAGAGGTCATCCCAGTCAAAAGATAACTGAATGGGAGAGAGGAGCAATATGAGTGACTGATAGAGGCAAGACACCAGACTGCGGAGCACTTAATGAGTAGATGCAGTCTCGCTGTAAAGTTTGACAGTGAATGGAAAGAGTAAAACAAGCTTGCAGGGTGGCGGGTTTCCACCAAGGGTCTGGTTTTGAAAACAGAAGGAAAAGGAAGTAAAAGATAAGACCAAAGGCCGAGAACCTATCTGCACGTTGCCTATCAGTCTTGCTCACAGCCTCAAGCCACCAGAGGGAGGGATTTGCACCGCACGTGTCTTAGTTTTCCCTGGGCCTTGAAGAGTGCCCTATGGAGCTGCTCAATGCATAGTTGTGAAATGAATGAATGAGCCGAAGTGAAACCGCAGCACATGGAGAGAGCGGAGGAAGCAGGCAGAGCCCATGGAGGACGCCCTGAAGTGACATGGCAGCGTGGTGGCCCGCTGGAAAACCCCAGCGGCAGCCAGCGCCGTGTGGGCAGCTGCAGTCAGAGAATGAGATGGTTCTTTCTGAGCAAATGTGTAGTCATAAATAGCACAGGCCCATGCAAATGGCCACAGCTGCACAGTGAAGGGCTGGAGTACGTGCTCAGCGCAGAGCACCTTCCCCGCCACCACATTCTCCCAAGCCATCTTCCTGTTGACAGGTGCGCAGGGCGGCTGCCCAGAGGGGACACCCACCAGGTGTCATGGTTCTGCGAGGCTGCTCCTTAGGGGTTTTCCCTAAAGAGTCTTATGTTTCAAATATTACTCACCTGTAAAAATGTCCCGACCGCTGAGCTGGTTTCACAAGGGCATGAAGAAATGGCCGCTATGTAAAATTGTTAGGTAATGTATAACATCTTTAATGGAGGAATTTTTAGTGTGACCTTCTATCTTTAAATATACCAAACCTTCTTCCTCCTCTAGCATGGTGCTTTCACAGAGAAAACAGCAGTAGATAATTTGTGTTGCCTCCTTAAAACCTCCTACCAGGGGCCAGGACGTGACTGAGGCCCTAACAAATCCAGTAGGAAGACAGTGCTACTTACTAGCATTTCGAGAGGGGGTAAAAAAAAACCCCACATCTTATTCATATTGTCTCAAGTTTCCTTTCCTGTCCCAAGAATCTAGCCCAGTGTCAGTGTCAATATTTGTCGATCTCAATATTTGTTGAGAGAAATAGTCCCCTTGAAAAATTTTAACAATGCTCTAAATTAAATACTAAAATAAATTTTAAAATGCAGGGTACATTTAGTTATAATAACAATACTAACAACAACAACAACTACTAGTATTAAAAATGTGTGGAACGTGAACTAAGTTCCAGGAACATGATAAACTACACAACAGGGGTACACGACTCTCGCACACCCCGTGTTAATTCACAGTCCACACTCAGGAAACTGCTGTTGGGTGTAATCAAAACTTCAATGTTATTTTTATTCATGTACTCTCCACCTTCTTCCAAAAAAGATTTGAAGTAATCTGTAAGAATACATACATCAAAATAAGATTTTTTAAGTATACAAGGAGAGTATGCCTAATCTGAAAATCCAAAATCTGAAATTTTTTGAGCACCAACATAATGACACAAGTGGAAAATTTCACACCTGACCTCATGTGATAAGTCGCAGTCAAAATGCAGTCAAAACTTTGTTTCATGCATAAAATTATTTAAACTATTGTATACAATTACCTTCAGGTTATAAGGTGTATATTAAACATAAATAAATTTTTGTGTTTAGGCTTGGATTGTGTCCCCAAGATATCTCATTATGTAATGCAAATATTCCAAAATTCATTTAAAAATCTGAATTCAAAACACTTCTGGTCCCAAGCATTTTGAATAAGGGGTACTCAACCTGTATTAGTTTCCTGGGGCTGCCATGGCAAAGTACCATAGCTGGGGGACTTAACAACAGAAATGAATTATCTCATACTTCTAGAGGCCAGATGTCCAAGGTCAAGGTTCTGGCAGGGTTGGTTCCTTCTGGAGGCACTAAGGAAGGATCTGTTCCAAACCTCTTTCCTTGCTTTTGGTAGTTCCTTGACTTACAAAGCATGACTCTAGTCTTCATGTGGCATTCTCCCCGTGAGTATGTCTGTGTCCAGATTTCCCCTTTTTATAAGAACACCAGTCATATTGGACTAGGGGCCCACACACCTCCAGTATGACCTCATCTTAATTCCCTCTCCGAAGACCCTATTTCCAAGTAAGGTCACATTCTGAGGCTTTGGGGTTAGGACCTCAACATACGAATTTTGAGGGGATACAATTCAACCCATAACAAAAAGTAAGAATGAAGAAAGTGTGGGGGATCTCCAGCAGACTGAACACACTCCTAAAGCCTCACTCACATAATAAAGTTATAATAAAAGTTATTAATCCACATGCAGAATGAGGTTCCGGGGAAGACTACAGTAGACAGGAGATGGAGGGCAGGTAGCGGAGAGAGGAGAAGGAACTAACCTTACAGAAAAGAATGAAGTTACAGCCCATGACCAGTACAATGTGAGCCACTCACTCCTCAGAGCTCCAGAGACCCTGCACCAGGAGATGCCAGATGCCAGGAAGGAAGCTAGACACGGACATGGTTTCACAGTCTATATTCAGAGGCATTGGACCTCTTCCCCACCACATATAGCCAGGTGACAGAGTTCTCCCACGTAGCCTCCTAATGGAATTGGGATAGTGATATTTGGAGAGATTGAACAGAGAGGCCACAAGGCTTATGAGAGGGCTGGGGTAAGGGGTCAAACAAAACTGGGAATATGAAATGAAAGCCCATGTAGCTCTGGGCTGCTGAGCCCCCTTCCCCTACCCAAGTCTCAGGACATCGGCAACAGGGAAATGAATACAAAGACAGGAGGATGGCACATTCTACGCTGGAGATCCAAGCAACACAAGGGGAATTTCCTGTGACACTGTTATTTAAGGGTCCCCAACAAAAAACTGGCACCTCATCTGGTTCCCCTATAGTGATTCCTGCCAGTCACCAATTCTTGCCCTTGCTTATAGAACTTCGAGTGAGCTTTTAGGGTCTTACTCCTAAATATTAAAGGACAACCACACACTTGCAGAAACCTATGACCTAAAGACACAGGCTGAACAAACAAAGGGACCAGGAGGAAACAGAAAATGCAAGGAACTAAAGAACATTAAAAAAAAAAAATTATAGTTAATATCCTCAGAAATAAGGAAGAACAGAATTCAATAAAAAGATAACAACTGGAGAACATGAAAGGACTCTTGACAATTAAAAGTATCATAAAAATTAAAACTCATTCAGAACATTAGAAGATAACAACAAGAAAATCAGAAAGTAGAACAGAATGTCCATGAGTTAGAAAATAGGAAAGAAGAGATATGAAAATTTAAAAGTCGTCTTGGGAAGTCCAATATCTAAACAATAGGAGTTGCAAAAATAGAGATAAGAGAAATGAAGGGAAGAAAATTATCAAATAATAATAATTAATAATAAAAGAATATTTTCTGAAACGGAAGGAAACATGCCTTCCGATGGTAAGGGTCTACTTACTCAGAACCTGGCATCATGAGTGAAAGAAGACTGACACCGAGGTTCATTATTGCAAAATTTGAGAACAACAGAGAAGATCTAAATACTCCTAGAAAGATAAAACAGGCCACATAGAAAGTACCAGGAAAGAAAATGACATTACAGATAAGATAGCAGAGTAGTTAATAAGAGCTTTGACTCCCGAGCCAAGTACCTGGGCTTGTAACTCACCTTACTAGTTGTGTGACTTTCGGTAAGTTATTTAACCTCTCTTGCCCCAGTTTCTCCATCTTTAAAATAGAAATAACAAGATACCTTCATCTTATATGGGATAATGGATATAAAACACTTAAAATAAAGCCTGGCTCATAGCAAACGTTCTGTAAGTGCTAACTTTCCCCCACACCCCCAGACTTCTCAACAGTAACACTGGAAGCTAGAAGACCATGGAGTATTAGATTCAAGTTTTTAAGAGCAAACATTTTCAAATCTAGAATTCTGTAACAAACTACAAATCAAGTGTGGGAGTAGAATAAAGACATTTGCAGACATATAAGGTATTTAGAATTTGATTTCCCTTTCATCTCTTCTCAGAGAGATACTGCTTGCTTAAACAAAACCAGGTATAAGGAACTGAAGACATCAAATGCAGACAACAGAAGACTTAACACAAAGAAAGAGAGGAATTCCCTAGATTATTGTGAAGGGAAGTCCCAGGGTGACAACTATGCTTCAGTATTCAGTCCTAAAAATAGAAGACAGAGGGCTCCATGAGACAGACCCCAAGGGGGGAAAAATGGAACTGATATACTTGAGTATATAAAAAATATTATTGATATGCATGTGACAGAGACATAGAGCACTGGAGGTAAATGGTAATGACACAGAAAAGGAGGCAGATAAAAAAAAATTAAGCAGGTTTTAACTCCAGGAAAAACAAAGGGCATATAAGAAAGGGGACATAATTTAGTCATCGTTTGCTCAGAACCAAATAATATTTGTATAGTCAAAATAATATAAAAGTTAACTCTCTATTTTTCTTGATTTAACTAAAAATTATGATATAACCAAGTTAGGGAGATGGGAAAAGGGGAAGAATGTAGTGGAGAGAGTTCAGTCCTTAGTTACCAAGATGGTGGGCAGTCAGTAGTTAATACCTAAAACTGAAAATTAAAGAAATAGCAGTAAGCATGTAATTTTAAGAATTGGAGATAAACACCTAGGGAGGCAACCCAAAGAGTTAAAGGCGATTTCTTCTGAGAAGTGGGACTAGTAGGTTAGGGAGGGCTGGGATGGGAAACTCCTAGTTTTTCATTGTAAGTCTTTTAGTATTATTTGACCTTTTAAATCACATATATTTATTATTTTGATAAAAAGTAACCTTTAACCTAAAAAATAGTGGGAAAATTCAAAATATTAGTAGTGGGTATGTGTGGATAGTATGATTACAGGTGATTTGAATTTCATTCTATATTCTTTTTATTTAATATATTACTCAATTTTTAAATAAATAATATCTGCTACTTTCATAATTTAGAATGTACATCTTATTTTTGAAATTAAATCAAGATGGAGAGAAAAACAAATATTATACAGTTCGATGTAGGTTAAAAAATGATTTTTTTAAAAAGGTGAAATCATGACTCATTAAAATGTAAAATGGGCTGGGCTCGGTGGCTCACGCCTATAATCCTAGCACTCTGGGAGGCCGAGGCTGGTGGATTGCTCGAGGTCAGGAGTTCGAAACCAGCCTGAGCAAGAGCAAGACCCCGTCTCTACTATAAATAGAAAGAAATTAATTGGCCAACTAAGATACATATATAGAAAATTAGCTAGGCATGGTGGCGCATGCCTGTAGTCCCAGCTACTCGGGAGGCTGAGGCAGGAGGATTGCTTGAGCCCAGGAGTTTGAGGTTGCTGTGAGCTAGGCTGACGCCACGGCACTCACTCTAGCCTGGGCAACAAAGCGAGACTCTGTCTCAAAAAAATAAAAAATGTAAAATGAACACATGTCAAAGGTTAAGTGAGGGAACTAATGAGATGTTGCAACTGATTCAAAGGAGAAGTCTAAGAACTACAAATTTGTATACAATAAAGAAATGTTGAAATGAATTTGCAAAAACTGGTTTATCTATCAATTGCATTCTGCAGACAAACTATTTGTATTTCTATGGATAAGAATTATTTACATTGCTATCAGTTTTTTATAACTTTCCTAAGAAGTTGTCAAATCAACAGTGATGCACACTCCTATAGGATCATGTAATCCCCAGAAGCTCTGGCAGCTCTTTGAAAGGATATCCAATAATGGCGTTTACCCATTTGAAAGCCTTAAATGTTTCCTTATGTGTAGTTAAGAGCTAATTAGTTTATGGAATCTTGTGTCATAAGTTCCTATTGATTATTCAATAGTGGCTGCAAGTTTGGTTTGAGTTCCTAGAAGCAAAAGCAAAAAGGGAAACTGGTTATAAGTTTATTGGAGTGTTCAGTGGGGTTTAAAATATTTTGAAGCTAATAAGTTCCACTTCGTTTTAAATTGCTGGCAAATTTTTTCTCTGGAGGTTTAAGTGGTATCATGTCCTGGGAGACTTGTTTTCTTTCTAATTCCTTTCTATATGGATTTAGACTAAACCATCTCTGAAAATTCGTTTGGGGGGGTGGTAGATATGTAGCTTTGTGTAAGTATTTGCTCCTAAAAGAGAAGCCTGGATTTGCCAGGAGGTCTGTGAAAATCTGATCTTTTATGCCAGACTGTGAAAGGGGACTAAACTTGTCGGGACTGAACTACAGGGGCCACACACACAATGTCTCTTAAAAATGACACGATTTGGGGAAATCTTCTTCTTCAAGCTGGCAAAGCCAAACCAAATACTACAGGGGTGGATTTCCCTGTTCCTACTAGTGATCAGCCTGGGACAGTCTCTGGAAGCAGAAGGGACAGATTATCAAGGTTCTCCTTCCCAGAGCAAACATCAGGAGCTGTGGGTTTTTTCATACGGGTAAGGAAAAATTAGAACTCAAGGTCTATCAACAGAGGATCAGGGGTTAAAATTATAGTACAGTATATCCAAACAATGAAATACTATGTAGGCATTAAAGAGCATGTAGAAGCTATTTATGCATTGACATGGAAAATCACATATGGTTAAGTGGGGGGGAAACAGTATAGAACACTACCCGGATGAGAAAATATTCCATTTTTAAGTTCATTTGTTCATTCATTCAACAAATATTCCTTAAGCATCTCTATAGGTTAGAAATACAACAACAAACCAACCAAAGTCCCTACTCTCGTAAAGCAGACCTTATAGTGGAGAGAAACAAACAATACAAAAATATATATATTGGGTTCATGAAGAAAAATAGAGAAGGTTACTGAGAAAGACATTTTTGTGGGTGATAGCATAGACTTAATAGTCAGAGGCCTTTGTGATAAGGCGACATTTGTCTTGAGACTACCTTAACATGTATGTTCATGTATGTATGTAGTTGTCTCTGTTAGGATTGCATTAGGCACTATGTAACAGAAACCACCTGCCGCGCTTAAACACTACAGGGTTACTTTTCTCGCATGAGAAGGAAGGCAACACAGCGCTAGTGCAGCTGCTCAATGAACCAAGTACCTCCTAACTTCCTAGACCACCATCCTCCACATCTGGTCACAAGATGACAGCTGCCGCTCCAGGATTCACACCCACACTCCAGGTAGGACGAGGAGGGAAAAGCAAAGTACAAAAAAGACACAGGCCAGGTGGGTCTTTTTTAAACTAGCAATGTGGTAGCATTCCCAGAAGGCCTCCCCCAGTGGATTTCTGCTGACTTTTCACTGGCCAGTGTTGTGTCACACTACCACTCCTAGTTCCAAGGGACCCTGCACAATTTGCTTTCTCAGCTGATCACATGCTGCCCTGAAAACAAGCATGAGTACAGACCAGGTACCTAGCAGTGTCTGCCTCCTAAGTGCGTCAAAAACTACACCAGTTAATAGGGCTCGTCTCTGGAGATAGTACTCCACATGATCCGTAACCTTCTCCTTTATGTTCTTCGTTCTGTATCCTTCAGAACTTGAACATTCTGTCTGATCAGAAATTCAGAATCTCAGTAGGTCCCACCCCAGACCTACTGAATCTGTAGGACTAGTAATCTGCAGGTTTACTACTTCTCCACATGGTTCAGAAGCTCGGGGGAGAATGGAGAACCAGTGCACTACGCCACTTTAAAAATCAGCAAAAAGAAATGAATAGATATTTGCATTTTGAGAGAAAAAATGGCAAGTCAAGGATCTCATTCAAGCTAACAAGTATTTTTCACAGTAGAGCTGCAAATACAACCTAATTAATGAATGTGTCAACATTTCTTCCTCCTTCGGAATCATTAACATTTATTCAGGCCTTTAGCAGTAAGAGTTTTTCAAAGCTAACATTCAGAAAAAGTGAAAAAGAAAACAAATCGACCTTGTGTTTTGATTCATTCCTTTACATCTTTATGTTTCAACTCCCAAATTTACAAAGATTCAATTAAAATTATAGTAAACTGTTTAAAGAGAAGTAAGTACTGGTCTTAACAAGATCCTATGAAAAAGATGAATTATTTTCACTCACCGCCAAACATAACTTGGAATCCAGGATACTGTTCTACCCTTGAAGTAGTCCGAAAAATGGAAAGAGTAACAAAAGAACAGGGTGTAGAGGTGGAAGAAGAGAAGCAGGTATCAGGAAGGGAGGCTCACGACCACAGGGACTTGGACTGCCAAGGAAAATGGCAGTTCACAACCAGAGCTACTTTCTCTTCTAACTGATGAGTGGGCAGGGAAGGAAAAAGGAAGGATGAGAACATTTGTATTAGAGATGAGAGCAACAATGAGATTAGTTTTTAGGCATTGCCAAATACCTAATAATAAAACCTGTGTCATTCAGCATCAAGAAGCAGTTTTTTTTTTTTTGGGTGTTACATAAATACCATAATATTTCATTTTTTTCCTTTTTAAAAAATGCATTATCTAGCTGAGGGTTAATCATCAGAAAATGTAAAAATGAGCATGGGAAACTTGTAGCACCTGAAATGACAGCTCACCAGATTGAAAATAAAATGTCTCCAGTCCCTATTTATAGGGAAAAAAAACAAAAAAACTTTTATTGTATTTTTCTTGCAAAAGTTTCATGTCCTTGAGTAGATCCTGCATTCTATCATTGTAATCATGTATGTAAGGGTTAAGAAACCCATTACTCAAATTTTATCAATCAGAAAATGTCATCCAGAGAAATGGTATGTAAGTAATAAAAATATCTAGAATTTCGCATAGAATTTTAACGGTTGATTCTTTCTCATTGTGCAGTTTCACCCCAAACCACAAACAGACTGAAAACCAGGATCTGAGTCAAAGCACAGGTGTCTCTAGGGCAGTCAGCCTGTCTGGAAGTTCCCTGGCTTCCTGACTTGCATCTTCTGGGAATCAATGAATCTTCAGTCACGAATATGATCAATATCACACACTTCACAAATACAAAGTGCTGTAGAAAAACTCTTTTGTCACAAACATTTTTGGCGAAATTATGACTTCCGATTTTTGCTTATTGCCATCATTTTTCTAAAATAAAATAAAATATTCTTCTATGTTCACAGGCATTTAGATTACTGAGTGAGTCTACTGACGGTTCTCTCAAATATTGTCACCTGAGTAGACAGAGGCAAAACGAGCCAGGAGAGTTGAGGTTGGATAATGCAAAACCAAAGATGCTTCATTATGGAAGAATTGTTTGACTCTCTCCAGCATCAGATGAGAAATATCTAAGTACAAATGAGTCCCTTTTGCCTTGTAAGTTACATTTATACCTTTTTCTATCATTGAAATGAGTTGATCATTTCTGCTTTTGAAAAATAGATCAATCAGAAGGAAAGGTTAAGGAAAAGAGAATTCCAGAGGAAAATGCTAGCAGGGAAACAGCTACCCAAGGGCAGCCAGCCAAGCTTAATATTTAAGTGTGTGAACTTTGCCACCAAGCAGTCTACTGGGATCAGAGATTTTAACTTCCCATCTACTAGCTGCTACCTGTGGTGTGACTTTTGGACATTTCATTAGCCTGTCTATACCTCAGTATCCCCATCTGTAAAATGGAAATATTAATAGTTCCCATGATATAGGCCAGTTGGGATGAAATGAGATACTATATCCTAAGTGCGTTAGAATGGTGATTGGCATGTGGTCAGCACTCAAGAATATCAGCTATTATTTTACAATTTCCATATAGTTTATATCACCAGCAAATGTTGCTTTTCAATAAATACAATTCAAGTGTTGCATTCCAGTACTTCACACAATTTAATAGTTAAAATTCATTAGAGTTTAAGTTTTTAGATGATGCTCTCCTTTGGGGCTGCTGGGCCCCTTGAGCACGCAGCATCCAGCCCTTTCCGGCCAGGTCTCATGGACTCTGAAAGAGCAGTAGAGCACAGCAAGTGGGGAGGCCAAGAGAGAAATTGCCCATGGTGACATACACACCTATGGGGACCCCAATGAGCACACCATGTATCATCCCCTCCTCTCGCAGGTGGGAAGACCCTGTGACTGCATGTCACTCCCATGATAGGAGAGAGAAAGAGAGAGAAAGAGAGCAAAAGGAGCGAGTGAGCCACTCCATCTGGAGCCAGAGAGAGACTCCCACCATGAGCCATGAAGAAGCAAACTCCCACACGGCGCACTGCGTGGAGGGGGCCTTGTGGCACGGAACTGAGGCAGCCCCCAGCTGACGGCCAGCTAGAAACCAGGGTGCAACAAGGAAGTGAATTGTGCTGATGACATGAATGAGTTTAGAAGCAGATTCTTTCCCAGACCCTCTGAATGAGCACACATTGAGCCAACGCCATGATTTCAGCCTTGTGACACTGAGCAGGGGACCCAGCCAAGCCATGCCTGGACTCCTGACCCACAGACACTACAAGACGTGCATTTTAAGTTGCTAAATTTGTGGCGATTTGTCACACATCAATAGAAAATGAATATACCTGCTTTCAGTGATGATTCCTGTTATGGGTTGAATCATGTGACCCCCAAAAGATGTTAAAATTCCAATCCCCAGTACCTGTGAATGGGACCTTATCTGGACATAGTGATCCTATTACAGATGATCAAGTTGAAATAAGGTCCCTCCTGTGGGCCCTAATCCAATTTGACAGATGTCCTTATAAGAGGGGGAAATTTGAACACAGAGACAGACATGTATGGGGAGAAGACAGTGAGAAGATACAAGACCACCATCTGCAAGCCAAGGAATGCCTGCAGCCACCAGAAGCTAGGAGAGAGGCGTGCAGTGGATTCTCCCCACAGCACTCAGAAGGAACCAACACTGCCAACACCTTGATTTTGGATTTCCAGCCTGCAGAACTGTGAGACAATACATTTCTGTTGGTTAAGCCATCCAGTTTGTGGTGCTCTGTTCAATAGCCCGAGACAACTAATACGGTTCTCGAAGGCAAGAAGCTAAAAAGAGCTGCTTTTCAATCATGGATGGGAAAAGCCTGGAGAGAACAGAACCCATCTGCCTGTCCATCCATCCATCCATCCATCCATCCAACAGACATGGAGTCTTTCCCTTGCCAGGTGGGGTGCTACCAGTGCACTCTGTGCCGGCAGACACTGCGCGCTCTGCAGTGAGGTTACAGAGATCCAGGCACAGCCCCTGCCCTCGGGGCGCTCGCCATCTAAGGGACAGAGAGCAAGTAAGGCAAGCACAGTTCCATCGTGCTGGGCAGAGGATACGCGGGGTATGTGCTGCTCACAGGAGCACTTAAGCTCTTCCTGAGACAGTAAGGAAGGCTCCCAAGAGAGGACTGTGGAAGAGGGAGAGGAAGAAGAAGGGAGAGGTTGGTCTGAAGACAGGGAATTACCTACAAAAAGGCTGAGGACATAGAAGAGCACAGACGTTCTAAGAACTACGCACAGTTCCGCGTGGCCAGAGCCCCGCGTGCTTGCAGGGATGAGGCAGAGCGTGCTAATATGTGCAGTGCAGAAGGATCAGAACTGTTTCCCGAAAGCTTGGGGAGCTGCTGATGGCCTGGAAGGAGTCAGTGACACGATCAGACCCGGGTGGCGTTGTGGCAGAGGATCCCGAATCGTGGCCACGGCAGAAGGGACGGAGAGATGTGTTCAAGAGATATTTAGGAGGCGGAATTGACAAAGCTTGATGAGTGGTTGTATTGCAGGGGTGAGGAAGAGAGAGGAGTCTACAGTGATTCCATATTTCTCCTGGTGACTAAGTAGAGGGTGGCAACTCTCCCCAGGCAAGGGGATATGGAAAGAGCTCTAGGTTGGGAGGAAGACGAAATGAGTTGCCAGCCCAGCCGCCATTGCCCCTCTTCTCCCTTGCTAAGGCAGCCCCAATTTTGCTCACCTCCTCTAAGGGGCCGTGACTTTGGGGGAGGCTGGGTCCGTTTCCTGCACCCAGGTAGTCCATCGTGCCAGGCAGTCACTGTCCGGTAGAGTAGCCACCGGCCACAGGCAGCCGTTGCTCGCTTGAAATGTGGCAAATTCAAATTGAGATATGCTGTGAGTGTAAAACAAACGCCAGATTTTGAAGTAGGAGGGAAAAGAGAATATAAATATAACATGAATAATGTGTTATTTAGTTATATGTTGAAATAATGTTTGGATATATTAGGGTCAACAAAATGCCTTATTACAACTAATATTACCTGTTTCTTCTTTTTTTAAAAAGAATATCTTTGCTAGAAAATTTTAAATTATATATCTGGCTCACATATTTCTACTAGACAGCACCAGCCTAAGCCAATCACGGTGGTCCTATTCCTTTACCAAGTAAAGGGTTTATGGAGGTATGTGCACATGATGACGTTCTGACCAATGAAAATGGGAGGCTGATAACAAGGTTTCTGGGAGGGTTTTCCTTTCTCTTAAAACAGAACACAAGACAAGGAGGGACATTCTGTTTTCTGCCAAGGATGTTATCATGCTAGTGTTGCCTGGAGCAATGGCAGCCATTTGGGACCTTGAGGATACCTGATTGAAGAAAATAGACCAGAAGAGAAAGACGGAGAAAAACTGTGTCCTTGATGACAAAATTATAATCCATGGGTTTTTCATGTTAAAATTATGTTTTTGTGTTAAATGTATAAATAGATTGTTAAAGACAAATTTAATTGGAGTTCTTATTACTTGCAGACAAAAGCATTGTAACTGGTCCATCAAGAGAAAACAGTGTCAGAAGGCTGTTATCAGTGTGTATGTGTGTTATCCCTCTACTTCATTGATATTCAAGTTTTCCTCTGAAAATTAAGGGGGAAATTGTAGAAATATTTGGATAATTCTTTTGTGATCTATTCTGAAATGCTACCATCTTTTGTACCTGTGAGATAAAAAAAAAATCCTCAGTGGCTTGAAATGGCTTTGGTAGGATAACACTTTTCCTGATTAATAGTCTACTTTTTTTTCCAATCCATAAACAAGGATTAGGCCTGGGTAAGGCAATAGAGGCTGGATTCATTTCTGTAGTAACACACACGCAGCTCTCCTAAGCTCTGTAAACGGCGGGGAGGCAGCCATGTCTTTGGCCAGCTGCCAGTCTCCAAACAGTGCCCAACTTAGTTGTCATTGTCTTTGAAGGCAGCTTTATGTGGCTTCATGGAGTAGGAGGCTTGATGCGATAATCACAGTCTACTGCATTTTTGGAACCAGTATTAAAAATCTAAATTTCACAGCTCTTTTCTCTGGTACTTGATTATACACCAATAAGAAAATTTTAGTGTACGTGAACTCGACCCACCAATCAGCTCCTTTGTTTATCTGTCCTCCCTAAGGCCTAAATAGGATAAGGAGCCAACTTGAGAAGTGAGAAAGAAACAGTGGGAACTCTGGCCAATGTCTGAGGCATGTAAGAGGGGCAAGGGAAAGGAAGAAAACTGGCAAACAGAGTCGGCAGCTACAGGGAAATTCGTGTTGTGGAAGGAGTAGAGAGAAAACAGAAAAGGTGTGGGGACGTGGTGTTGAAGGGATCTTGGAGCTCATGTGGCCCCGCCCCTTCCCTTAAACATGAGGTCATGGGCCCAGAGCCATGCTCTTGGCTCCTTGTCCCTTCCTTCCTTCCACACACACTGAACGCCGGCCAGGGACCACCTTCTGCCAAACGCAGAGCTACGACGATGGGAAGATACACGTGGTCCTGCCCTCCTGGACCCCCAACTCCAGCTGGTCCAAAGTCAAGATCAAATCTAAGTTGGGGATTTTTGTTTTTGTTCTTATTTTGTTTTTTTTGTTTTTCCTGCTAAATCACTGCCTCCCTCTACCCGAGATATAAATCAGTACTGGCTCTCAGACTAGTTCTGCTTTATGTCTGTGCTCGTGGGGTTTGGTCACCATTAGATTAAGAAAATAAAGCAGTAAATTTTTGCTCAGATATTATTCTGGGAAAGGTCTCAGTCTCTCTGTCTCTCTCTCTCTGTTTCTCCCCTGCAACCCTGATCTTTCTTTCTCCCTCTCCCTTTCCCTCTCTTCCTCACTCCCTCCTTCCCTCCTTTCCTTTCTTCTTCCTTCTTTCCCACATATTTTATTTCCTGGAGCAGATTGATCATTCTTCCTCACCTTGGCCTTGGCAATGACAAAGATATTTCTTGGTCGGCATCACAGTCCAAACCTGGGATTCAAGGGGTGAGTGCCAGGCACTGTCCCTTTTCTTATACCTCTCTGAGATGTTGACTTGAAATGCACCTGTCCTTTGGGGAAATGTGAAACAGGACAGAGTTGCACCCCTGGCCCCTCCTGCAGGCTGGATTGGCATGCTGAAGTTGAAATTTCGGAAGAGGAGAAAGACCCAACACATTTCGAATGACACCCAAAGGTAAACCAAGAGGAAAGTCAGCTATGGGGAGGACTCTTTCCTCTCTCTCCTCCCTTGACCCCACAATCCACAGTCCCCTCTCCCCCCAGCCCCAACCAGCCACAAAAAGCAGGTCTGGAGCACAGGCACTGAAAGCCTGGCCTGCAGGCAAAAAAAGCAGATGGGGAGGGGAGTGCTGGGCAGGCACATCTGAGATAGGGGTGACCATGAGCACGGGAGGATGGCAGGAATGATGGAGGGGAGACCAAGAGAGAAAGGGAAAGAGTTCTCCCTACAGAGGCAGTGGGAGGCTCATGCTGGTCCTCTGCGTGCCTCACTCACTCCCCGCTCTGCACCCACCAGCAAGCCCTCTTGGCTCTCAACAGATTCCAGACCCATCGGCCTCCTCCTTCCCCCTTTGCCCGGTATCACCCACTGCAGCCCTAACCTCCTAAATACTCTCCCAGCTTCCCGGCTTCCACCTTTTCCTCCTGAAAATACATTCTCCAGCAAGCAGCCAGAACGAGCTTTTAAAACCATACATCAGACTATAAAAGCCCCCAGTGGCTTTCCCCCCAGCACAGACAACAGCTATGTCCTCTGGCCCCCAAGTTCCTCCCTGACCTTGTATGTTACTACTTGTTCCCTAGCTCACTGATACAGCCACGCTGGCCTTATTCCCGTCCCCCGCACAGTCAATCACATGCTTGCCCTACGGCCTTTGAGCTTCCTGTTCCCTCTGCCTGGGCTGCTCTCCCTCCGGCTCCTGCCCTGGCTGTCTCCTTCTCATCCTTCACGTCCAGCTCGGTGTAAATGCCTCTAGGCAGCCTTCCCTGACCACCCCGGGCCAGCCTCGCTCTTCTTTATTATCTTTATACCATTCATCATTATTTGAAGTTATCTTGTTGATTCCTTTTCTTTTAACCTATTTTTTGGCCTGTTTTTCCAATAAGACTGAAAGTTCTTAGGCAGACAGGGACCGTGCCTATCTCGTCTGGGACTGTAACCACAGAGCCTGGTGCAGAGTAAACGCTCCATAAATCTTTTGTTGAATGCATGAGTGAATGAAGAAATATGCAGTGGCTCCAAGAGTCCAGAATGAAGGCTCCAGACTAGGGTTGCCATTTTGCAAATACAAATACAGAGCACCCACTTATATTCGAATTTTAGATAAAGAATGAATGCATTCAATACTAAATTAATATATGTCCCAAATTTTGCATGCATTCATCGTTTATCTGAAATTCAAAGGTAACTGGATATCCTGTAGTCTGTCCAGACCCATTGAGGAGCTGGCGTGATTTACACAGAACAAAGGCGACTCTCTCAAAGCTTTGCCTTGTAGACCCTCATGGGTTGGAATAGACATGAACATGCTGTTTTTTTCTTTCTTCTGGACTTCACGTGTGTGTACTTGGCTGATAGTAAGATGTTTTTGGTAGTGGATTTACCACCTCTCCCTTCTACTGCAAAGGACACAGAACAGACAGAGAGCTAGGGAGCAAACGCAGCCACAGGAAGGTGTGGCTCGGTCCACAGAGACACAACCGCCCAGGCAGACCCTCTGCAAAGGGAGACCTGTTCCTGCTCTAACTCTTTCTCATCTCACAGAGAAAAAGAGCCCACAAAGTAAACTTGTGCAAAAATGGGATAATTAAATAACTTAAATTTTTACTTGGACTTTGTGATTAAAAGAAAAGCTCACATTCCTCACAAAAAAAATTTCAATTCTTTTAGTCTCAAAAATACCAAATCCAGTAACTTCATAAGTAAACCAAGTGATGTACATTCCAGGATTATCTTCTTATGACAAAGTCTGTCCAGAAAATATCCAGGCATGTAATATGAAAAATAGAGACATTTACTAAAGAAGATACAAGACACAAGAAACACTGTACATAGGACAATGACGCCTCAGTCCCCTTCAAAGAAGGCACCTTGGGACCTCACACAGTTCTCCCAGCGTCTCTTAACGTCCCCTGTGCACATTCAACATTCTCAGGTGTACTGCTTGTTGCAGGCTTTCCAGAATTGTGGATCATTTTCAACAGATTCTCAACCATCTTTGAAGTATTTGTGCCGCACCTTTATTTGTGTCGCACTCATTGCATCATCTCTGAAATCCTTCTGAACCATCCCAGTAGTCTCCACGGAGAAATGTTCAAGCTTAACGCTAAATTTAATGCAGATTCATTGCTCTACTTGCTCGGTTATTTTGAATGCGAGGGCCACACTGCACACATGCTCACTCAACGGCACCTAGTGCCCCACTGACTAGTACAGTAAGGTCACCATTGTTCACCATTGTTCACCATTGTCCCAGTCCACTGTCCTTGGCTGCCAAATGACATCAACGTCGCGCAAATTCTCGTTATATTAACAACGACTGTATAATTTCCGGACGACCTTGCATATCTATAAAATGGTTTCAGATGTGTAAAGTGCATTTTTTCTTTTTTTGAGACAGAGTCTTGCTCTGTAGCCCGGGCTAGAGTGCCGTGGCGTCAGCCTAGCTCACAGCAACCTCAAACTCCTGGACTCAAGCAATCCTCCTGCCTCAGCCTCCCAAGTAGCTGGGACTACAGACATCTGCCACCATGCCCAGCTAATTTTTTTCTATCTTTAGTTGCCCAGCTATTTTTTTTTTTCTATTTTTTAGTAGAGACGGGGTCTCGCTCTTGCTCAGGCTGGTCTCAAACTCCCAACCTCAAGCAATCCTCCCACCTCAGCCTCCTAGAGTGCTAGGATTACAGACGTGAGCCACCACGCACAGCCATTAAAGCACATTTTAAACATTGTGTGTATTTCAATTTGCTCCAAAAGTTCCAGTCCAAGTAATTTTTTTTTTTTTTTTTTTTTGGTTTTTTGGCTTCAAAATATGATTCTAGGAATCACACAGATCTGCTGAGTAGTAGTCCAGCAGCGTGACCTACAGGAGGCTGTGGAAAGGCCTGCAGGATGAAAGGGACTTCTGCATAAGAAACAGGTTGGGTCAAGCCCCTCCCCACATTGAAGGAAAGCAAAGTGTGAGCTGCTCTGTTTGCACTGTGTAAAAGGCTGCAGTGGGTCAAGTTCATTGCCCAACATTAGCACTTCACCTGGAGGGAGCCCAGGGTCCTTGTGCGTCTTATCAAATCTCACACGACTGACAAATACCTTTAAGTAATGCAAAATGGAATATTGTTAAATATGTACCTGTGGTCATTTTATTTGCTTTGCTTTGTTTTTGAGGTAACAGGGATGCTAATTAACAACAGTGATTTTTCCTTGGATTGATACAGTCATTTCCAAGGATCTTAGAACAATTTATACATTTTATCACATTTTCTGCACGATAACTGTCTATTTAGGTTGGAGTTTGGTATTGCCATCCCCTCCTTGAAATTTCATAGACTGGGTAGGTGGCTGAAAATTTTAGTGATCTACAATAAGTTAGAAGCAAAAAGCCTCCTCTTACCCACAATAACCTGATAGAAGGAAACCAATTCAGTACTTCAATTCAGCTGCAAATTAAGGGAAAATCAAAGGTGATAACATTCTTACCAACCATGCAGACATCTGCCCTTTTCCTATTAACAACGTTGCTATGTATTTTATATTTATTTTTATTTATGCACCTCACTCCAAAAACATCTGTGATGATTGTAGAAAACACAAAGGAAAAACATATGTCATTTTTAATATGAACACATAAAATATATAAATTCATAAAAGGCATCCAATACTTTTTAGTTCTTGAATCTAAGTACATAGAACTTTCTAGAGCACAGGCTTAGCAAAGGATCAACTTAAAACACCAAAATTAGCACACTGATCAGTATTGAGAATAGAACCTCAAAAATTGGGCTTTCAGATATTGACCGAATAAAAGAATGATACAAGCAGAAAATAGACTCATCACTAAAAATAAGGCCTACAAATATATGCAAATATGTACTATTTCTTCATTGAACTAAAGATATTCAGAGCATCTGCTTGGCAACCTCATGGATAACTGAGCCTAAGCTTTTGTACTGGGATCCCTGGAACAGCTCATGTTGTTACCACTAACTCATCTCCATATTCTTGTAACATCTAGCATTTTCTACAGTGAGCTAAAGTCTTGCTCCTGGTGTGCTTCCCTGGAAAAAGGTATAAGTATACCACATTGCAAAAGTACATTCCTAGAAAAATTGTTTGTCAACTAAAAATATGTGAGTTGAACCATATTTTAAATGTATACAGTGAAATGAGGAAGAAGGAGTTTAGTAGGGAGTCTACTGGGTTTTTGTTTGTTTGTTTTTCAGAGACAGTCTCACTGAAGTACAATGGCCCAATCATAGCTCACTGTAACCTTAAACTCCTGGGCTCAAATGATCCTCCTCCCTCAGCCTCCCGAGTAGGTGGGACTACAGGTGAGTGCCACCACACCTAGCTAATTTATTTTTTATAGGGATGAGGTCTTGCTATGTTCCCCAGGCTGATCTCAAACTCCTGGCCTCAAGCAATCTTTCCACCTCAGCCTTCCAAAGTGCTGGGATTATAGGCATGAGCCACTGCACTTGGCCAGGAGTCTACTGTTTAAAAGAAGCCTACTGTTTAAAAGAATAATTTTTTTAAATCCACATGGCATATAACCATTTATATTTTATTTGATATTCTTTTTTAAATTTCATAAGTACTAAAACATTTATTGTAATAAATCAGAGAATACGGAAAGTTATAAACAAAATGCTAATACTCCTCCTACTAGCTCCCTAATATTTCTGCTCATATTTTCCCCCCATGTGGTTAACACTGACAGTTGATGTAGATATTTCCATATTTTTCTCGCAAAAATATATCTAAGAATACATGCATAATTACTGAGGTTTTGGTGGAATTTCAGTCCTTGTTTTTGTTCTTTTTATTACAACAAAGTAGATTGTACACATCATCCTTTGATTTTTTTTCACGTATCAATGTAGTGCAGATATCCCTCCAGATCAGTACTTATGGTTCTGTCTTACCATGTTTGATAACAGCCATACTTATCAAATATTTCCGTAGCGCAATTATGCAATGATCTGCTGCTCAACTATGCCCTGGATAGACATTCCACTTTTTCCCTTTTCTTTGTGTTTCCCACCACACACTATGCTGCAAGGAGCACGCTGGCAGAGCCTTCCCCATAGGACCAGTGACTCTTGTGCTTACTTTCCAAGCTTAGGTTTTTACATACTAGTTCTTAAAATGATTAGAATGAACTTCATATAGAATAGAAATCTCTTGGAGCATAACACAATCTCTCTCTCTCTCTCTCTCTCTCTTTTTTAATGCATGTTTTAACATCGATTGAGCCGAGTGCCAATGATCTGCACGCCAGCTTTCTGTCTCTAACTGGAGCAGCAGCTGCTCCTTGCTGGAGGCAGGAAGTGTTTGTCCTACAGGCCTTTGATCATCTCGTAGCCTTTCCACACTGGGAACAATTTTTCCCCCATCTGCAGGCTCTGTAACCGGTTTGTGAACTTTCACTCTCCTGTAAACTTACAGAATGCATAAAAGCATGAACATTCAGCCTCAAAACCATCTTAGGAATGAAGTCCTTCGTAAAACGACAACCTATTTATTCAACTGGGAAGGTGAAACTCCAGCGAATGTTTGTATATTTGATGCATGCAAAGTATGTAGGGTGTCAAGATGTCAGAGAGAGCGACACAGCCCCCAAAAACCTTATTTTAAACCCACCCCACCAGGGAGAGTGATCATATTTCTCTAGCTGTGATGGTACAATTGTGAGATTTAAGATCTTGCGAAAACACAAGATGCCCAGTTAAATATGAATTTCAGATAAACCACAGGTAATGTTTTGGTTATTTTATTATATTATGTTATATTATATAGTATTTTATTATTATAATATTACACAGGACATACTTATACTAAAACATATGATTTGTCTGAAATCAAATTTAATTAGGCATCATGTATTTTATCTGGAATCCCTATATGATAGAAGTAATTTGTTCCCTGCCCTCCCTTCCCACCAATCCAGAACTTTCTTTGTTTTTGTCTCTGTATCAGAACCACGCAGTCTAAGTATTCACTTTTCCTTCCTCAGCAAGGCTCCCCTGCAAACTTGGGCAAGCTCATGACTTCATCCCAGCTCCCATCAGCTTTAGGGGGTTATGTAGCCCCAATACACTGTGCCTCGGGCCTGAGCTCACTTGTGGTTATCTTACATCTACTGTGTCAGCTTTTTGGGCTGAGGGATCTCTGTATTCCAAACCTCCTCTCCCACTTTGACCATGAAAAATGGCCTCCTCCCTGACCTACATCTGAACTTTCTAGACTGTATACTTTTTGTATTCTCTTGCCTCTTGTGTGTTGCCGGTGCCCTCGGGGTTTTCGTCTCCTAAAACTTCTGAATCAAGCTAAGACTGTGTCATCAAAAGATCCAAGTTCTGTAACCCACATTACATAAACAGGGAAAGTCACCATCTGAGGCTTAGTTTCCTTATCTATAAAGTGGGTATTGAATTCTATTAGGAGAGGCTCAAGGTTGTTTCTAGCTCGCCATTTAACATGGCTCCAAAGGTGGGTAGCCAGACCCTGCTCTTCTAAAACACATTACTCAACTGTCTAACATCAAAAATTGCCAGCTTTTTCAATTAGCCTAGTGCTTGGCCAAGTAAAACACTCACATTTTTGTCAGAAATGGGCAATGCAAAAACTCCCATGGTGTGAACTATTGTGTTGTTGCAGATAAAGCTATTTGCATATTAACAATGGAATACTAAGTGACTGTAACAACTCTAAAGTATATCAATTTTTACTCCATAGAAATCTTTATAAGAAAACATTTGACCCTGAAGATAAATACATGCTTCTTTTTATAACCAGGTAAGATGTATAGCTACACATGAACAACAATCAAAAGAGAATTCAAAAGAAAGTTGTGTTTCAAATTCAGAAATTTTTTACAATAAAATTGCTCACGTTCATAATTGCTTTTATGGTTTTCAATCACACCACGTATTTTGAAATAGAAAACCTTTCTAGGCCAGTCTAATGAAGCACTCCAATTCCTCAAGATTTGAACCTTCCAAATCACAGGGCTATTTCTCTTTTTTACTAATGTGCAGAACATTATCCAGAAACTTATAGAAATTTATACCATGCAATGAGAGTGAGGAACACATTCATTATGGGAATTAGAGAATCAAACAAATGAAGGGTCATTAGAGATTATCTAATCCAGGGATTTATAAACTGTTTCTCCTGACTGGTAGATAATCACAATACTTACCTTTACTATTAATATTTGTGAGGCCATTTAATATTTTTTATTCTATTTCATTCTCTTTTTTCTTTTTCTTTTCTTTTCTTTTGTTTTTTTGGAGATAGTCTGTCACCCCAGCTACAGTGTAGTGGCGTCAGCCTAGCCCACTGTAACCTCAAAGTCCTGGGTTCAAGTGATCCTCCTGCCTCAGCCTCCTGAGTAGCTGGGACTACAGGCATGCACCACCATGCCCGGCTAATTTTTCTATTTTCTGTAGAGACAGAATTTCACTATTGCCTAGGACCACCTTATTGATTTCATGACTCACTACTGGATCACAACTCGCAGTTTGAAAAACACTAAAAAATCCCAGCTCTCTCATCTTAAAAATGAAAAAAATCAGAGGTCCACGTGGTAAATGACTTAATGACCAAGGTTTGTGCGAGGTAACATGTGTTTACCATGAGAAGCAGGAAATATGCTAATAATAAATGCATGAGTCTATTCAATCAAAATATAGGGAACGACCAGTATTGATGCAATGACAGGGGTACATTGTGTATATTAAGTCAAATCCTAAAAATTCAAGGTACTTGTGCAGGGAAAAATCAAGAAAGGGAGAGGGGGCCACCAGTTATGGAGCATATGCTATGTGTTAAGCATTGGTTTAAGGAGTAAAAACCAATCTACCAAAAACCATCAGGATTTTTTTCATTCTTTTCCTTATGTCTCCCTCTAAAAATATTTATTTTGCCCTATAAAAACCAGAAAAACAATAGAAAAAAATCAATGAAATCAAAAGCTAGTTCTTTGAGAAGATCAGTAATATCGACAAACCGAAAACCAGACTGATCAGGACAAAAAGAAAGATGACACAAATTGTCAGTATCAGGAATGAAAGTGGTGATGTCACTACATATTCTACAGATATTAAAAAGACAATAAGGAAATAGTTAAAGCAACTTTATGCCTATAAATTCAACAGTTTATATGAAATAGAAAATTCCTTGAAAGACACATATTACAAAAGCTTACTTGATAAGTTGATTAGCCCTGTATCTGTTTTAAAAACTGAAACTGTAGATAAAAATATGCCTACAAAGAAAACTCCAGGCCCATGTGGCTTCATTGGTGAATTTTACCAAACATTTAAGGAACAAATAATACCAATTCTACGCAAACTCTTCCAAATGAATTGATAGTATTAGGAATACTTCCCAACTCATTCTATGAGGCGAGCACTATCCTGAATTTTAATCCAACAATATATTAAAAGGATAATACATCATGACCAAGTGGGATTTATCCTAGGAAAGCAGGGTTGGTTTAACACTGAAAATTAAGTCAATGTCACTTATAATATTAACAATTTAAAAATAAAAACTATATAATCATCTCTGTAGTTACATAAAAAGCATTTGACAAAATCTAATGTCGATTCCTGATGAAAACTCTCAGTAGGCCGGGTGTGGTGGCTCACGCCTGTAATCCTAGCACTCTGGGAGGCAGAGGTGGGCAGATTGCTCAAGGTCAGGTGTTCGTAACCACCCTGAGCAAGAGTGAGATCCCCATCTCTACTATAATAAAAAAAGAAATTAATTGGCCAACTAATATATATAGAAAAAATTAGCCGGGCATGGTGGCACATGCCTGTAGTCCCAGCTACTCGGGAGGCTGAGACAGCAGGATGGCTTGAGCCCAGGAGTTTGAGGTTGCTGTGAGCTAGGCTGATGCCACGGCACTGACTCTAGCCTGGGCAACAAAGCGAGACTGTCTCAAAAAAAAAAAAAAAAAAAAAACTCTCAGTAAACTGAGAACAGAACCTCAACCTAATAAAGGGCATCTATAAAAACCTACATCATACTTAATGCTGAAAGACTGAATGCATCCCTCTAATGTCAAGAACAAGACTGTTATGTTCACTCTCCTCACTTCTATTCAACATCATACTGAAAGTTCTGGTCAGTGCAGTCAGGCAAAGAAAAAGGGAAAAGAAAAGAAAAGGTCATCCAGATTGAAATGGAAGAAATAAAACTCTCCCTATTCACAGACAATATGATCATCTATGTAGAAAATCCAATGTCATCTACAAAAATACTGCTAGAACCAATAAGTTTAGCAAAGTTGCAGGATGCAAGATTAATATACAAAAATCTACTGTATTTCTATATACTATGATAGCAACGATCAGAAATTGAAATTGAAGAAATACCATTCACAATAGCATAAAAATGAGAAACTTTAAGGATATATCTGACAAAAGATGTATAAGATCAGAAGAATCAATACTGTTGGGATGCCAATTTTCCTCAAATTGATGTTTAGATTCAATGTAATTTCTATTCAAATTCCAACAAGCTGTTTTTGTAAAACCTGACAAGCTGATTTTAAATCCATATAAAAATGCAAATGGCCTAGAATAGCCAAAACTAAGTCTGAAAAAAGAATAATGTTAAAGGGATAATGCTCACTAATTACAAAAATTATTATAAAGCTACAGTAATCATTATGTTTGGCATAAAAAGATACAAATCAACGGAAAAGAATAGAGTCTAGAAATAAACTTATATGTAAATAGACAACTGATTTTTGACAAGCACAGAAAGGTAATGCTATGGAGAAAGAATAGCCTTTTCAACAAATGGTGTTTGAACAGTCGAATACCCATATGTAAAAATAAAAGTGAACTTGGGTCCATACTATGCACTATATGAAAAAATTAACCTGAAATTTATCATAGACTTAATGGAAAGCCCAAACCTATAAAAAGTTTTATTAATGGAATAAAACAAGAGAAAATCTTTGTGATCTTGGGTCAGGCAAAGACTTTTTGTGACGACAAAAGCATAACCAAGATAAGAACAAATTGATTCATTAGATTTCACCAAAAATTAATGATTTCTCTTCTGTTAAAATCATGAAAAGATAATCCACAGATGGAGAAAATATTTGCAAAGCATCTGTGAGATAAAGGACTTATATCCATAATATATACAGTAAAGAACATCAAAACTCAACAATAAGAAAAAAGATAAGCCAAGAAAAAGTGAACAAAATATTTGACCAGATCCTTTACAAAGAAGATCAGGAACACTTCACAAAAGATCTGAGAATAAGCACATAAAACATAATTAGTCATTAGGGAAATGCAAAATAAAATAACACTGAGATCCTACTACACATCCGTCAGAATGGCTGAAATCGAAAAGACCATGTCAAATGTTGGCAAGGATATGGAAGGGTCTCTCTGTGCCTCAATTCCCTCACCTGTAAAATAGCACCTACTCTATAGGGGCATTGTGAGGACTCTATAGGGTCATTGTGAAGATGAGTCAATTCACTGCAGTGCTAGAGAACTGTGCCTGGCACCTGGTGACCAGGAGAAGAATGGTTGTTTGTCCTAATTGTCCCATTGAGGAGGTGAGATAACCCATATCTGTCCCTAAGGGTAAGCAGAAATTTGACAAGAGAAGAAGGAAGAGGAGGGGAATTCAAGCAAAGGAAAGGCCACGCAGATATCTAAGTGAGACGGGGAAAAAACTGTGAAAGGGGAAAATTCATTTGTTGTTGACAGTCCATTAACCTCATTGTCTGGAGGGAGGCCCTGGTAATTAGAAGGTCCTTTGTTTGCTGAAGATGTGGAGGAGGTGAGATTGGCTCAGGAGAGGAAAAATGGGTGGTTTCTCCAGCAAAGCTGGTGGGACAGAATGTGGGGTGCACTGGCCATGAAGGGGGGAATGACATCCAGCCGTGAAC
Source organism: Mirza zaza (assembly GCA_008750895.1). Taxonomy (NCBI): domain Eukaryota; kingdom Metazoa; phylum Chordata; class Mammalia; order Primates; family Cheirogaleidae; genus Mirza; species Mirza zaza. The sequence continues at coordinate 39,439 of VSMD01116599.1, read as the reverse complement.
TGTGACCTCCACCAACACCAATATGCTCAGAGAAAACAGTCATTTCTCTCAGGTGCCTTAAGGTTTTAACTTGGGGAATCAGAAAGGTGCCAAATTCCTTCTCCGTGGTGGGCACAGGCCTAGAACGCAGCCTGCCCTTGAGCCTTAGGTGACACAAGGTGACTGGAAGAGAGGGGACAGCTATCGTCACTAACTGCTGTCCTAAGCATGGAGCATGTGCCAGGCATTGAGCTAAGAGCTGCAGACACCCAATGACTAAGGTACACTTTCTGCCCTTGAGGACCTCACGGCTCCAGCTGGAGGACAGACCAGTAAGCAAATAATCACAATAAAACACTCTCATGTTACTGTGAGAAGGGCCATACTAGATGTGAGTAAAAAATGTCTTAGAAATGTATTAACAGACAAACAAACAGTCCCACCACGTAGCAGATTACAAGTATTAGGACTAAAGAAGCAAATATGACAGGAAAAAGAAAGAATATTTCCCAGTTAATTGTGGAGTCTCTGAGCCACCCATGATGAAAATAGCTTCTTAATCAAATCCAGCTTTTACTTCCAGGCTGAACTATAGCCCCTTCTGTTTTCCTCTTAAGCCAGTGAAACATTTCATTCCAACCTTGTTTTCTCCCATCGACTGTCAAAAAGAGCCACTTTAGATATAACACGGGCCTCTTGAGGGGGAGCAGGGGCTGTATTAGAAGAATGTTGTCCTTACGTCCCCGCAGAACTCTCTGGGATCTTCACTATTACTAGAAAAGATCAGGAGAAAAAGATGCCATAAAATAAGGTAGTTTGGCTATTACCCCCATACCTGGTTCTGAGGGCTCTTCGGACTAGGAGGGAGATCTGTTCTCTTGGTTTGATTGGAGCACTCTTGACTCCTGGCACAGAAACATGCTATAAGCTCTGGCCATAATCCTCCTCCTAGTGTGTGTCCGTGTCACAGTATTTACACGTGTGAGCTCCAGAATCATTAATGCTGCTGTGCACCATTGTCTCATCCAATGAGCTAACAGAGACTCATCTGGCAATAAGATCCCAAAAGCCTGGCACCCATAAAGGTTGAAGTGCCCACCCCCCAAAACCTGACCACGATCATTACTCAAGCAGCGGTGGAGATCTGGATTGTTCATGCCCCCAGATGGTAATGGTCTATCCTTCCTCCAGCCCAGGCTGAAGAATGACCACAAGTGGGCATTACATTGCCTGTCGGATGCCTGAAGTCCCAAGGCTTAGTTATCAGCACTAAGATTACAGCCTCTGTATCAATGTGACTTTACTATTTGTTCCAAGAAATTCTGGCCCAAGAAGATAAGGCCATAAAAGAATAAGATGCCTCCAACACTCATTTATCTGAACAATAGACCGCTCAACCAGCCCCCTACTCAGGACAATAGGTAGTTCCTATGGGTCAGTGGGTCAGGACAGTGGGTCACTCAAGACAGTGGGTCACTCACCTGGGCAAATCTGCTTGCCTATCAAATAACTATTAATCAAGTCTCATTTTAAAACTCTCTTCTTTCTTGTGTCCATCCACCCTAAACGATTTTATCATAAACTCTGCCCAATTCTAATCAGATTCCTGAATTTAAAGGCCCATCTCAGACCACTTGAACTCAGACCCCAAACCGCTATGATTATTTCCCTTCTGAGACACTAAGTCTCCACTAAGGTGACACTTTCTCTTATTATAGTAAATAATAAACTCAGCTTTGTTTACTCAATGGGTTATTTTGACAGTCTTTTAGGACTGTAGTCTCCAACCTACCAGTACCACCAATCCATGGCCTGTTAAGAACCAGGCTGCAGAGCTCTGCCTCCCCTCCATCTCCTATCCCATGGAAAAATTGTCTTCCATGAAACTGGTTCCTCATGTCCAAAAGGTTGGGGACTGCTGTTTTAAAAAAGTCAGCAGTTGATACCTGAGATGGTTTAAATGATGAAAATTTAATGAAGACACTCCTTACAGAAGTGGGGACAGGCTCACCAGTATACACAAGAGATGATGAGGTGCCCAGGGACCAGAAAGAGTAAAAAGCCATTACCACCCCTAGGACTGAAGGAACAAGGGGAGGAAATGATGTCGCCGGAAGCCAGCAAGAGGGAAATTATAGGGTGGTGGGCCACCCAGGAAAAGCTGTAGTCATGGAGGCCCATGCCTCCATGTGAGTAGGGAGAGAGCAGGGAGGCAATATCACTTCTCACTTCTCTTGCCCTTCAGTTAGTTGCCTGCTGGTTCCTCCAGTCGACCAAACCCAAATGAAGCCAGCAAGCTGGGGGGCCCAGACAACGCCAGAGCCAGCTGCAGGGGGCCAGAGCAGGGCAGAGGAGGAGAATGCAGGGAGTGGAGTGATAAGTGGACAATAACCAGTACATAGCACATGGAATGTTTGTTGAATGAATAAACGAATCCCCACTAGTCTCCAGCAAGGTACGAGAAGTAAGCAGTGTTTACTAATGAATGAATTATGCTAAATATACATTCTTTCTACTCAGTGTATTGGCTTTTGAGGGATAATAATCACTAAATGTTCCTTTGCTTATAACTTAACTGAAGCCAAGATCGATAAGGAACTCAAAGAGCAAAAGAGAGAACAAAAAACTGGGATTAGAGATTTCATAGATGTTGTCTGTGGTATAATTTGGCTTAAAGCCTGACACAAATGTGCTTTACCCCACTCCCTAAAATATCATTGAACCAAGACTTTGTAGCACGTTTTCTGGATGGAATTAAAAAGGTTAGCAAATTTGGAAATACCAACAAATAAGGAGTTGGCAAAATAATCCTTTTTTACCAGTTGTGTTTTAAATTATATAGCCTCAGAATGTGAGCTGATGGGAGTTCATCGAAGCCAGGGAAGCACATTAAATTCCGGGGCTATCTGCCAAGTGGCAATAGTCCTCAGTATAATTAAGGGTTAAAAAGCTCTAGTTCTGAAATCAGATAGACCTGAAATCAGATAGACCATAGTCTCACATTACATGACTTTGGGCAAGTTATTTGGCTCCCATGCCTCAGTTTCCTCACCTATAAAATGGGAATATTATTTCATGCTTCATTGGGCTATTATTTTTTGATAACCACATTTACCCTCTACCCCTTTCAATGCTCTTTCCTATACCCCAGGGCTGGCAGCCTGGTCACTATATGTCCCAGACTCCGTTTCTTTTTTGGTTCTTGATAAGAAGTATATTCTTCCACAGATATGCCATTGCGCAAGATTTGGAAGCTTGGGCTTCAGCAGATGTGAGTTTCACAGCAACTTCCAAGTTTTCCCTTTCTAGTTATCAGCCTATGTGCTGCAGGGACACTATACCAGCTGTGACCATGGGTTTCCTGTTGTTTTCCTCATCTAGGTGGTTGCAGCAATTTTATAGTAACAGTGCAGTAGTGAAGCTGGAAGCTAGCAGTGCCTCCTCTGACTTTTGCTCCTTCAGCCTTTTCACCTTTTTTTAAATGAACATCTAATTACTTCTGTTAAATCCCTTCCTGCATGAAATACCTAAAGTGGTTTCTGCTTTCCTAATTGAATCCTGAGTGACATGTACTAGAGTGTAAGTTTTGGACACAATGAGCGTCTTTTACAGAAATGATCCTTCAGTTAATCACCCTGGAAGTCCTTTGGCATGTGCATAACTCTTCTCAATGGAAATGTAATTACCTACATGGTTGCTTATTGTTCTCCCAACTAGTTTAAGAGAACTAAAACGTTCATCTTAATGTAACCAAAATTCACTAGTACTATGTATATTATTTCCATTAAGGACAGAAGAAAAGTTTGACAATTTGTCATAAACACAGTTGCTTTTTGCCAATTCTGCTAAAATATAGTGATATAAAAGATGGCTCCAGGTCTCTCTCAGACCACATCCCTACTTTCAATCCCTACATCTTTCATAAGTACCATATAGTAGAACATTTGAAAGTATAGGCATGCCTCAGAGATATAGCAGGTTCGGTTCCAGACCACCGATAAAGTGAATATCACAATAAAATGAGTCAGATGAATATTTTGGGTTTTCCAGTGCATATAAAAGCTGTGTTTACACTATGCTGTAATCTATTAAGTGTATGATAGCATTAGGCCTACAAAAACAATGTGTATATCTTAACTAAAAAATACTTTTTGACACCTGCACTCAAATGTTTATAGCAGCACAATTCACAATTGCAAAGCTGTGGAAACAACTCAAGTGCCCATCAATTCATGAGTGGATTAATAAAATGTGGTATATGTATACCATGGAGTACTACTCAGCTTTAAGAAACGATGGTGATATAGCACATCTTGTATTTTCCTGGATAGAGCTGGAACCCATCTACTAAGTAAGCAATGTATCTCAAGAGTAGAAAAACAAGCACCACATGTACTCAATAGCAAATCAGTATTAACAGATCAACACCTAAGTGGACACACAGGAATAACATTTATCGGGGGTCGGGCAGGTGGGAGGGGGGAGGAGGGGATGGGTGTATACAACCACAACGAGTAAGATGTGCAATGTTTGGGGGATGGACACGCTTGAAGCTCTGACTCGAGGGGGGAGGGGGGCATGGGCAATATATGTAACCTTAACACTTGTACTCCCATAATACGCTAAAATAAAAAAAATACTTTTTTGCTAAAAATACTAACAATCATTTGAGCCTTCAGTGAGTCGAAATGTTTTTGCTGGTGGAAGGTTTTGCCTCAATGTTGATGGCTACTCACTGATCAGGGTGGTGTTCCAGTTTTATCATGACATTGCAGCAATTCAGTCATATCATCAGGCTCCACTTCTAATTCTAGTGCTCTTGCTATTTCCACCACATCTGCAATGACTTCCTCCACTGAAGTCTTGAACCCCTCAAAGTCATCCATGAGGGTTGGAATCAATTGCTACCAAACTCCTGTTGATGTTGATAATTTGACCCCCCCCTCGCCCCCAGGGAATCTTGGATGTTCTTAATGGTGAAGCTCATCTAGAATGGTGAATCATTTCCAGTAGGTTTTCAATGTTCTTTGCTCAGATCCATCAGAGGAATCACTATCTGTGGCAGCTATAGCCTTATAAAATGTATTTCTTAGATGAGACTTGAAAGTCAGAATTACTTCTTGATCCATGGGCTGCAAAATGGATTCTATGTTAGCAGACAGGGAAACATTAATCTCCTTGTACATCTCTATCAGAACTCTTGGGTGACCAGATGCATTGTCAATGAGCAGTATTATTTTGAAAAGAATCTTTTTTTCTGAGCAGATCTCAGCAGTGGGCTTAAAATATTGATTAAACCATGTTGCAAACAGATGTGATATTATATAGGCTTTCTTGTTCCATAGAGCACAGGCGGAGTAGATTTAGCATAATTTTCAAGGGCCCTAGGATCTTCAGAATAGTAAATGAACATTGGCTTCAACTTAAAATCACCAGCCGCATTAGACCCTAACAAGAAATTCAGCCTGTCCTTTGAGTCTTTGAAGCAGGCATTGATTTCTCCTTCGTAGCTATGAAAATCCTAGATGGCATCTTCTTCCAATAGAAGGCTGTTTTGCCTACCTGGGAAATCCGTTGTTGAGTGTAGCCACCTTTATCAGTGATCTTAGCTAGATCTACTGATAACTTGCTACAGCTTCTCCACCAGCACCTGCTGCTTCACCTGCACTTTTATGTTATGGAGACAGCTTACTTCCTTAAACCTCATGAGCCAACCTCTGCTAGCTTCACACTTTTCTTCCACAGCTTCCTCACCTCTGTCAGCCCTCATAACATTGAAGAGAGTTAGGGCCTTGCTCTGGATTAGGCTTTGGCTGGGAATGTTGTGGCTGGTTCGATCTTCTCTCCAGACCACTCAAACTTTCTCCATATCAGCAATAAGGCCATGTAACTTTCTTATCATTCATGTGTTCGCTGGAGTAGCACTTTTCATTTTCTTCAAGAATTTTTCCTTTGCATTCACAACTTGGCTAATTGGTGCAAGAGACCTAGCTTTTGGCCCATCTTGGCTTTTCACATGCCTTCCTCACTAAGCTTAATTATTTTCAGCTTTTGATATCAAGTGAGAGATGTGCAACTCTTCCTTTCACTTGAACATTTAAATGCCACTGTAGGGTCATTAATGGGCTTAATTTCAGTATTGTTGTGTCTCAGGGAAAAGGGAGGACCAAGGAGCAGGAAAGAAATGGAGAACAGCTCCTTGATAGAGAGGTCAGAACATATGCATCACTTATGAATTTAGTTTGACATCTTATGTGGGCACCGTTCATGGTGCCCCAAAATAATTGCAATAGTAACATCAAGGATCACTGACCACAGATCACAATAATCCATGTAATAATAGTAAGTGTGAAATGCTGTGAGAACTACCAAAATGTGACAGAGACACAAAGCAAGCACATGCTATCAGAAAAATGGTGCAGATATTCTTGCTCAACCACAGGGTTGCCACAAATCTTCAATTTTTTAAAAAATGCCATTCTGTGGAGTGCGATTGTTGAAACCACCAGGGGGGTTCCATCTAGGTTTAATTGTTCATTGCACAAAGATCCAATTATTGAGACACGAGAATTGTCGAGGAAGAAAGGAATCTTTATTGTGTCAGACATTGGGAGAAGCTGCCTCAAATCAGTTTCTCCAACTAACAGAGATCATGGGCTTTTAAAGGAGGGGCCCCGTGCCTTGGGGCAGGTTGTGGTGTAACTTACAAGGGGCTACGTGCGTTGGGTCAGGTTGTGGAGGACTGTGAATCTGGGTATGAGGAAGTCTGCCCTGGGGCTTTCAGAATCTCAGCTCCTTTGTCTTGTGGAGAATCTACCATTTCTGGAAAACAACTCAGAAGATCAAGTAGTTAGTTAAGGGAGATAATCACATAGGGGTCATTGAAATTTATCTAATGGGGGGCCAGTTACACAATAAAATGAAGTATGGCAAAACAAGGTATGTCTGTACCCCTTTCTGTATCAATGTATCAGCCCCACCTCTCCTAGATGAGGTTGTAATCTTCTTGAAGGTAGGAACCGGCTTTCCATATGGAACTTCTTGGTACGGTATTCTGCATACTAAAAATATTACTGGAGGTCACAGTTCACTGATTTGCCAAAAGAATCACGGTTTAAGCCTCCAGCGCTGCTTCCTTTAATGCCTGAGTTTTTCAAAGCCAATTCCAGTCCTGGCTTGCCTCAAACATCTAATTAATCTTATCTCTGGACTAATGAAACTGATTACATGGCACTTTGTAAATATCTAAGGTACTCCCCAAAAGGTAAATAGCGGCAATGGTCAAGATCAAAGCCTTGGGTAAGGAGTGCTGCTATTATGGCTTCAGGGTCATGCCTACCTGGGAAGAACAATAAACACAGGCTGGCTTTGATCATCTCACTTCCAACACAGAACCTTCAGTGGTTCCCCACTGCCTTCGAAAGCCCACACTTCTTGGCCAACTCACCCTCCTTGCCCCCGACCATCTGGTCCCAACCCACCCTTGCAGCCTTATCTTCTATTGCTCTCCACTGCCATGAACAAGTTTGCCAAATGCTCCCTGCACAGCTCATGATGGCATTGACTGGCCTCTCGGTCTGGGAATACTCTCTTCTCTTTGCTCTGCCTCTCATCATCCCCTACTCTCTAAATCATCCAGCCCTGGTCCTCTTCTCAGACTCCTCAAGTAACAACTACGCCCCCCCAAACCTCTTACAATAACAGTAAGTAACAGTGGAAGCTTCCTGTATACTCATTAAATACTTTACATGTATTATCTCGTTTAATCCTCAAAACAACTCTATGAGGCAGGATTATTTCCTCTATTTTATAGGTGAGGAAACCGAAGCAAATGCTATAGTATTTTCAGACTGTAAGATTCAATTCTCAGATGACATTTATAGCTCATTTATGCTCCAGAAGAAAATCTGGCTAATTTACTCTTAAACAGCTAAAGGAAATCTATAAGATTTCTTAAACAAAGTAGTACTTCCAGAGTTCAATATAATCTCAAAATTGCAACAGCATACATGGTATAAAATGCTTTACAACCAATGAGCATACAAATAGATGCTCAACATCACTAATCATTAGAGAAATGAAAATCAAAACTACAATGAGATACCCCTTCACATCCATTAGGATGACTGATATTTAAAAAAAAAAAGACACAGAAAATAATAGGTATGGGTGAGAATGTGTTGAAGGTGAAACCCTGGGGCATTTGCTGGTGGAAATGTAAAATGGTGCAGCTAGTGTGGAAAACTATATGGCAATTCCTCAAAACATTAAACATTTAATTACCATATGACCCAGGAATTCTACTTCTAGAATTGAAGGAAAAGACTCAGATAGGTATCTATAAACTCATGTTCATAGAAGCATTATTCGAAATAACCAAAAGGTAGAAACAACCCAATGTCTATCAACAGATGAATGGATGAATAAATATGGTATATACCTCTAATGGAATATTATTCGGCTTTTAAAAAGGAATAACATTCTGACACATGCTACGACATGGATAAACCTTGAGGACACCATGCTAAGTGAAATAAGTCAGTCACAAATGGGCAAATACTGTATGATTCTACTTAGTGTGAGGTAGCTAGAACAGTCAAACTCATAGAGACACAAGTGGCATAGTGGTTTCCAGGGCTGGGAAGAAGGGGAGTGGGAGTCAGAATTTACTGGGTTTAGAGTTTCAATTTGGGAAAATGAAACGTTCTGGAGATGGATGGTGGTGATGGTTGCACAACAATGTTAATGTCATTAAACTGCACACTTAAAATGTTTAAAATGGTAAATTTTGTTATGTATATTGTACTACAATAAAAAAAAAAAATACAAGGCCAGGCATGGTGCCTCATGCCTGTAATCCCAACACTTTGGGAGGCTGAGGCGAAAGGATAACTTGAGCCCAGGAGTTTGAGACCAGCCTGGGCTACATAGTGAAACCTCATCGCTACAAAAAAAAAATATTTTTTTAATTAAAAATTTTTGTAAAATACAAAAATGCCTTCATGTCATGCATTTAGACCTCACAAACACCCTGTAGGGAAGCAGAGATGATACTAGTCTCCCCCATTGCTAAGATATGGAAAGTAAGGCCCAGAGGGTCCACTGTAGGTCCACATAGAGTAGACCTAGGTCCCCAGGACCTAGACCTGGGGCTCTTGTTACAATGCAGAATGGGAATCAGGGGTCCAAGTCGGGCTGGAGCGTCTGCATTTCTAACCTGCTGGCCATGCTGGGGTCTGTGGACCACAGCCCTGGCTCAGGACCAGGAAGCAATTGGGCTGAGATTCAAGATCTGATTCCTTAGACTCTCACACTTTTAACCCTTTCAGGAAGTCCTTCAGGAGTGACTCCACCCTCACAAGGAGAAAGAAGAAAGGGCTCACAGAGAACACGCATCCTCACCATCTCAATGGACTGATCAACTCAAACAAATATTTCCAGATGCCATAAGGAGACTCACCTGTTTTTATGACTGCTCTGGGCACACTAGGGATTTCTAACTTACAGCCTCCTTTGATCTTATACAGATCAATTTAAAAAAAGAAAAAAAAATACTACCTGTACTTTAGCTAAAATAAAACTATAATAGAAACTAATTTGATTGTGAACCAGTTGAACTACTTAAAGCTTTCCTTAACAAGATTATTTGTCAGAAGTTCTAATCCCTGGATGCATGTTAAAAATATCTGTTTATAGAGGCCCCATTTCTTTAACAAAATCTGTTTGGTTTTTTATAATTTTCATGCCCCAGGACCTATCCCTAGAAAGACTGATTCTATTGATCTGGTGTTTGGTTTGGTTTGGTTTTTCAAGTTCTCTATGTGACTCTAATAGTACTCTGGGATAGGAACCATTGCCCCAAAGATGAAATAGCAACCCAAATTCAAGATATTTAATAAATTGCATTGATTTCTATTCTTGGTTGACATTACCAGGTATCAGAAGAAAAGGCTGGTATGTTTTATTTGTTAAATGTAAAGACAAAGGAGCTATTTCAGCTATTTTATTGGGTCTCAGTTAACCTCAGGAGCAAACTTTATGCAAAATCATGTAAGATTTCTAGCAATTGTATGTCCTAGCAACACAAAGGTTGGTTTTAGCACTGTTGAACTCCCAAGTGGACCTACCAGTGTATTTTAAACCATGGTTGGGCTTGCCAGCTTCATTCAATCAATAGCCACTTTACTTCCCCTGCTGAAACAAAACTTGCCACAACCGCCGTATTGACGGTGCCCTTCTTGTTAATGATCATAATTCATATTCAGCCCTAATTTGGATATCACCAACCAACATTTCCAGCCAAGGACACTTCAAGATAATATAAATAAATTGTGTCTTATTGATCACAGAACATCTGCTGGCACTTAAGTATGTTGACATATAAACATGAACAGAAGTTCACAAGTTTGCATTTCCGATGTTCATAAAATTATAATTTATAATAAAGTGAACACTGTTAGGCTTTTTTTAAATCGCCTTCATAAAGATAAAGTGATATAAGCAGAAGGTTTAAATTATAAGAACCATTAAAAGAATATAAAGTCCTAAGGGGTTTTTTTTCAAATGATTTATGGAAGGAAAACGTCATTATTTTTCTTTTACACTTAATGCCATGTAATTGCATTTTGCCACTTACATAATAAAAATTAACTTCCCAAATCATAGTTACTGAGATCAGACATTACAATGTAATAAAACAGTATTTTCTTAAGATGTATCTGTATATATCTGTTCTCATTTTAAGATTTCAGGAGTCCACAGTAAGATTAGCACAATTGATTTCTTGGGACATGTTTCCCAAAGATAGCTTGGCAGAAGCAGAGGAGAACATTGTTATTAAATAAAACACATGGCCTAAGTCTCAACCCCTGTCACGAGGGGACTGCTGTTAATACTCTTTATTAGGAGTTAACAGCTGCAGCTTTTCCCGTAGAAAACAAGATAAACCAGGCAAATAGTGCACAGGTGCTGACCTGCCTGCCACTGCTCAAAGTCTAGGAAAGACCCAGGTGACTTCGTCACAGGCCCCTCCCTAGCTTGGGGAAGGGAAGAATGAGTTTCCTGGAGAAATTGAGGAACATTATGTCCACGGGCATATGTTGAGGAGCTGCCATGCTGTCACTCTATCACTTCCTTCACTGTCCCCTAGATGAGAGCAGCACTAACCATCGCAGAAGGCACGCAGTGGTCTCAGCCTGTGCTAGGAGGTCTGGAAGAATATATGGCGCTTATATCATGTAACAGGAATACTATGTGGAAACTATGATTGGTGTGCTTTTTCATCCCACTCCCTACTCACATTCCCTGCAGACATTCCATAGGCCCGGGGAAGAAGGAGAAAATGCCATTCTGGAAGGACAAGAATACAAGCCAGAGGGGGGTGCGTGTGCCAGGCAGGACAGGAAGTCAGAGCAGGCCTCCTGGACATGAGAGGAGTGGATGGAGCCCAAGGAGAAGGAGCCGATGGGCAGACCCAGAGTCTTGTCCCTCGCCCCAACTCTGGATGGGAATCTTGGCTCTGGGTGGCGCTGGGCTTCGGCTAGACCGGGGGAAAGCTAAGGCAAGGGGTCTCGCTAACTCCCCTCTTCACTGGGAACCGCAGTAGGCACATCGCATTCCTGGGCGTCTCTGTGCCAGGACTGGGTAGGCACGGCAGAGAAAGACAGCGGCCAGGGAAGGGTCCTGAGGCAGCATCCCTGAACCTCTGTGGGCACCTGTGTAGCCACCCGAGAGATCAGTTAGAGATCAAAGTTGAAAGGCACATGTCTGCCCTGCTGGTGAGCGCCTCGGTGGAGAGTGAGAACAGTGGGTCTGGCCACCTGTTGGAGCTGAGGCAAGTCACACTGGCTCTGCAGCCAGGGACTGCAGCAAGGGGACCCTGCCACGAGCTCTCTCTCGTACTCTGCCCGCCAGACCCAGGCCCCCCTACCTCGGCACTACTGACATTTAGGCCAGATAATTCTGTGTAAGACAGGCTGCCTGCACAGCGTAGGATGATTGGCAGCATCCCTGGCTCCTGCCACCACATGTCAGCAGCACCCCCAGCTCCAGTAGTGATCATCTAAAAGGTCTGTGGACATTGCCAAATGTCCCCTGGGAGACAAGATCACTGCAGATTAAGAACCACTGCACTAGCCCTAGACCCAGCTTGGAGAGGAAGGCAAGGCAAGAGACTGGAAAACTAGGCATCTATCCCAGAGACAGCTACTTCATACCGAGACCCTAAAGCCAGAAGGAAGATCCCACCAGTAGCAAGTTGAAGAACTCTCTACCTTCAACTACCATCCTTCGGCTACCCAGCAGAGTGGGCGTCCAGGAGCAATAGAAAACCAAGGAAGGCCGGCTGTGGTATCTCACGCCTGTAATCCTAGCACTCTGGGAGGCCAAGGCAGGCGGATTGTTTGAGCTCAGGAGTTGGAAACCAGCCTGAGCAAGAGCAAGACCCTGTCTCTACTAAACATAGAAAGAAATTAGCTGGACAACTAAAACTATATAGAAAAAATTAGCTGGGCATGGTGGCGCATGCCTGTAGTCCCAGCTACTCGGGAGGCTGAGGCAGGAGGATCGCTTGAGCCCAGGAGTTTGAGGTTGCTGTGAGCTAGGCTGACGCCACAGCACTCTAGCCAGGGCAACAGAGTGAGACTCTGTCTCGAAAAAAATAAAAAAAAAAAAGAAAGAAAGAAAAGAAAACAAAGGAAAATAGATAATATTAATAACAACTCTGGGAGGTATGGGTTATCACTCCATTTTATATATGAAGAAATTGAGTCTCTGAGAGGTTAAACAATCTGCCCAAGGTCGCACACCCAGTTACTGCAATAACCAGCACCCAAAGCCAGCACAGCTGCCTCCAAAGCCATGCTCATTCCAGTAAGCCTGGTGACAACTGCCCTTCACACACAGAGCAGCATTGTAACTTAGTGTGTATTTCACTGCCATCTCCAGCAGATGGGAGCTTCTGTGGGGGAGAAACGATAGATGCCTGATCCTATACCAAGCATTTAGTTTATGCTCCATAAGTGCCTGTTGAATGAATGAATGAATGAAACCCTTTCCTCCACCTTTGGGCCAAGCAGGCCTTTTTACAAGGCCGGGCTGCACCTGGGAAAACAAAAATGAGGACAAAGGCTCAGCAAAGGTTGATAATTGTAGGACCAATGTTCCTTCTCAGAAGGTCCTTGAAAGAGGCAAAAAAAAAAAAAAAAAAAAAAAAAAGTACTGCTGGCTTCCAATCCACAGCACTAATGCATGAGTCAAGAGATAAGCTCAACAAACTTGCAGAGAGGGGAGTGGGAGAGGGAGGAAGGGGGAGGAGCCAGGCAGGAGATGATGGAGCCTGAGCAACCATTTGGCCTTTCTTTGGAAGGACCAGAGAATGAGTAGGGAAGAAAACCCAAGGGTTGATTTGGTATAAGAAGTAAGGGAAACAAGAAAAAGGCAAATAAGGGCAAAAAGGAAAAAGCAAAACAAGGAGACTCTGGGCTCAGGGAAAAATGACAGCTCTGCCACCAATAAAGAACTGACACTGGGAAATAAGATGGGGATGCAAACTAACGGGAACTTGAAGATCAGCCAGAGACACGCAGGGTTATATAGCAGATTTCCGAGTAACAACATCGACATTGACATTGATCGGGGCTTACCGTGTGCAGGCACGACTCTAAGCACTTTATGGTGATTGCCTCATTCATGGGAGGCTGGTTTCCCATTGGAGGAAACCTGGAGGTGCTCAGAGTACCTGAGACCCTAGGTAAAGTGCTCAAGCCACACAACATAAGTGACGAGGACAGGGCGGGAATCCAGGCTGTATGCCTCAAGAACAGCCAGCCTCTACCCCTTCTTGGTGTGTGATGTGAGGAAGGTGATATAAGCACAACACTAAAAAAAAGATGAAAGCTCCAGGGTGTGCCCTTAGTCTGAATAGTATCATTCATTCCATCAGGATGGGGCTTAGGCGGTAGCAGGAAGAAAGATTCAGGATACATTGTAGCAAAATCTAGCGTTTAAAGGGTATTTGCTAAGTGACTACCTCTGGTGCATATAATATATGATTACTTCACAGTCAATTATATATTATATTAAACCTCTTTGCTCCTTGGTTTGGTCCTGAGTTATCTGCATTCTTTTTGCATGTCAGCTTAGACCTAACACCACTAAGGGGATGGGGAACATGTTTGTATTGTTCCCTTCCTTGATACAACCTTAGCTCAGCACCAGCCTCAGTGAGCATCTCAATAATGGACTCCTGTGACCACGACTGTAAAATACGGGGCCAGCAATCCTTCCGGTTCTTAGGAAATGCAGTCAGCATTGTGGATCATGGCGGCAAATGATCCGTATGTGTGGTAGTAGGAGGCAGCTTATTTGTGTGTTTCTTTTATTCATTCATTCAACAAAAAATTACTGAACACCTACTATGTGCCAGGCACTGTTGTAGGGGCTTGGGACATGTCATGAATATTAAAACAACAAAGATTCCTGCCTTCACAGAGTAGGCATCTCAAGGGGAGAGAGACAAAAAAAAATACAATAAAAAATTTATATAGTACATTGGAGGGTAATTAGTATCTTGGAAAAAATAGAAAGTAAAGGAAGGTATAAGAGTAATCAGGGCTGGGCACGGTGGCTCACACCTATAATCCCAGCACTTTGGGAGGCTGATGCCGGAGGATTGTTTGAGGCCAGGACTTCACGACCAGCCTGGGCAACATAGCGAGATCCCATCTCTACATAAAATTTAAAAATTTTAAAAACAAGGGAGCAATCAGGAAGGGAGAAGGGAAGGAGTCGGGCAGTTTGCAGTATCAAATGGGATCATCAGAAAAGATGACGTTTGAGCAAAGACTTAAGAAGGTGAGGGAACAAACCGTGTGGACATGGAGGAAGAAGCCTGGCGTGCTCCAGGCACAGCAGGGAGGCCAGTGTGGCCGGAGTGGAGGGGGCCGGGTCTGAGGGCGTGGCGGGACACCAGGCCAGGGTGCGTGGGGTCGGAGGGAGCAGGCTACACGGGGCTGTTGGAAGGGCTTTGGCTTTTACTCTTAGTGAACTAGGAAGCCTCTGCCAGGTCAAAAGCACAGGGGTGACGCAATCTTCCTTGGTCATAAGAATAGCCCGTAACGGGCAAAGCCGAGCTATTGCCATCGCCCAGGACAGCGACCGTGGGGGCTGACACCAGGGCGGTGATTCCCTCCCACAGCGTAGTGCTCGCCCAGTGGCATCCCAGAGCCCAGGGATCAATGGTGGGGTCAGAGTCACCCATAGCGAACCCTCATGATGAGTCAGCACAGGGGAGAGAGCAACGCCGGGGAAGACATGACGCTTTGTCACGCACTCTGCAAACGGCAGAAAATAAAGACTCAAGACACATAGATCCACCGGTTACGGGAAAGAGTGCCCCGCCACCCAGACCACATGGCAAGCAAACAAAGCACGAACACCTGCGTTATTGAAACTTTAGTCCCTTCCACCTGCTGACGCCATGAAAGCAATTAACTGTGTCTTTACATTGTCCTGGAATCTTTCCGTAGGGATGGGGGTTATGTCCACTCTGCCCTAGATAACTCTGGCCCGCATGTGAAATGCTTTTACTCCCAGGCAAGTGTCTTTAGCCATTTATAAGTACTGGAGAAACTCACTTTGTCCTCCTAACAGGTTGCTTTAACTAAATTTCTAAGGTATAGTTTCACTAAACCACATGGGAAGTACTTTGCATTTTTGTTGTATTCCTCTGCCAGAGAAGTCACTGCAGATTCTTCTCTGCACTTTCTTGTTTCCTGAAGCAATTTCCTCTACTAGTGATTTACTTACAAAATATTTTATTAATTTTAAAATTGGATACATTTGTGAAATTTTGATCAACATACTGACCGATCCCGAGGGCTTTGCCTGCTAAAGGAAACAAATATTTCTGAAAGTTTTAAAAGAAAGGTCCACTTGGTTCTTGTTTCCATGGATCACCTATAACCTGCAAAGCTGAGACTGCAGAGTGTGCCTAGAAACACGCTTTTTATTTCCTACCGTTTTTGTGCACGTTCTCATTCTTAGATTATTCAGGATGCATTCGATGCGGCCACTCCTCTGAGGTTAAGAGAGCCCCTACTTCTCTTCCCCTGGGCTTCAGAGAAAAGGGAGGGATAATCCTGGAATTTCAGGACTTTCATCCTCTCTCCCTCAGTCCTTCGCCCAGCTTCCCGTGGAGGTGAAGTCAGCTTCTGGTGAACATGTGGCTTTAGCAGTCCAGCATGGGGACTCGCCTCTCTTCCTCTGCCAACGTGGCTCTTGCACGGCCCTCTTCTAGTACTTCAAGTTAGCAGTGAAAAGTTCCAGAGAGGAGCTTATGATTCCCAGAGGAGACTAGCAATAACTCCCATTTCCAGGGGTGGAATTTTAGGGACCGGTGAGGTCTCATGTGATGCAAAAGCAGTCCTGTCATTTGACAAGTATTTATTAAGCGTCTGCTACCTGCCTAGATCCTGCCTGCAAGCATCTACTATCCAGTGGCCCTAAAATACTGCAGCAGCTCAGCCTTTCCTTCTGGGAAGAACATCAACAGGCACTCTCAGTAAGTCTGGCGGTGGAGTGACCCTGGACGTGTGGAGCCATACCTTCAGTGCCGCCTGCATTCTGGAAATACTCAGCATGGGCTAGAGTGGGAACATCACCTTACATTCTGCGAGTGATGCAATGAACAGGAAACTCACGCTCACACCACTGGTTCAGAACGCAAGGCCTGGAGTCAGTAGGGTTGGAGTCAAGTTGCAGCTCTGCACTGGCTGCATGACCTTGGGCAAATCACCTCCCCTCCCCAATCCTTGGTGAGGAACTTGCTCATCAATAAGGCTGGGTTGGTAAGTGTGCCAACTTCACAAGCTTGTTTGGAAGATTTGATGAATCCTCACACATAGCACAGGGCCTGGCATGTAATACATGTAATGAGTGCAGGCAGCGCTCATTGTTGGATTGGTTGTCGACTCTATCTTGCCACGTGGTAGTGAGCAGCATCTGGGGCTGGTTGATCACTGGTGTGGCAGAACATGGGGCTAATGACAGTTTAAGACACAAAATATGTGGGAATCTTCCAGTGAACACCAGATTTGCTCCGTCTACCTCCAACAGTACCTGAATTCATCTGAATTCACAGTGGGGGCCACATAGACAACAGTTGGAACAATGTCATTGCTGCTGCTGCTGCTGCTGCTGCTGCTGTTTGGTTTGAACTGAATTTGAATGCCCGTGGCAGGGCCTAGCTGTGTTCTCCGAGCCCCAGGCATGGCCCGTCCGTATTGCTTCACCCCAGCAGCCTACCTCCCCTGCCTTGCTCTGAAGATGTTGGAAGTCCGGCGACTCCTGGCTTCCCTGAACACCCAGGCATCCTGTCAGCGTCAGATCGGAACGTAATCGGGATTCTTTAAAAGTTTCACCACTCTGGTCAAAAATGAGGACCTGCTTGTCTATGTTCTTCCTGGCTCTTAGCCAAGGCCTCGGTTTGTCTCTGAAGCGCGGGTGACGTTTGGGCTGTGGAAGTCACGCTGCACGAAGGGCAGGGAAGGCTCTCTTACGCTCACTGATGAGGCGTTCTCCCGGTGGCGTGCAGCAGACCTCGAATCCCGTGCGCGGGTTTTCTCCAGACGTGGATAAGAGGCCATTCTTCTTGTTCATTCTCCTGCAGACTCCGGTTGATGTCTTGCCAATGGAGCAGGAGGCCTCCCCACTCCAAAGGGGCAGGAATCCAAGAAATGCAGTTTTCCGTTTGTCCAGGCACGGCGAGTTGAGGGAAAGCCCTGAAGCAAATGTACAGTTTCTATCTCTCCAGCGCCTGTTGCAGATAGAGAGTCTCTTATTTCTTAGCGACAGGACAAGCCCGAGGCAAAATTCAGCTCAGCTCGAGAGCCAAGCTTTGCGGAGTCGCTGGAGTCCTACTGTGTCACGGGCGCGCCACCCTCACCGCGCAGGCGCTGTTTTCTCCCATCGCCCCGTGAGTCCAACCTCCTGCTTGTGACCTGGGTAACCCCGGGAAGGCAAAATGATTTTTAACATCAGATTATATCAAACTTAATCTGCTGCTAACAACACAAGGGAAGGGTCACTTGATGACTTCCAAAGTCAAAGTGGAACAAACATTTGCATTATCAGGCTCGGGTCTGCGAGCGCCCACACAAGAGGGTGCATCTTGCTGTTCGTAAAACCAGGCTTTGGCGAGTCAACCGGAGTCCAGGGCTTCACTTGTGAATTCAGATTATCGTAGTTAGCAGTCGGTTTTTCTGCAAGCCGCTAAGCTTGAACTGGAGGAAGAGTGTGACTCATGAAATAGGTTTTATTTAAGGGACTTAGGGTCTTGATTTTAAATGTATGTTTATGGGTATGGGAACGATGTGAATAAAAACCATATAATCATGGGTAAATATTCAGATGAGAAATCCAGAATGCATTCCAGCTGCAGGATTCTTGTTGCTGTTGGCTTTTTTTTGTTCTGGGGGTGGGAGGGAAGTGGTGCAGTCTATCCAAACTAGCCCCATGTAACTACACTTCCCACAGGATTTGTTTTTTTAACGTAACAACGGATGCTTATACATTTAAGAGTGAGAGCTAAACACTGTGTCTTTATTTTGTTTAGCAAGGCAGTAGTTTAACCCTGACATTTTTTCAGCTCTGGTCCTCTAACCTTACCAGCGGAGAGAGTTGAAGAGAAACCCTTAGTTTCCACTGGGAACCTCAAAACTTATATCCGGTTCAGGAATGTTCAAGGGTTTCTTCTGACAAATGCATCGACATTTTCCATTCCCCTTCCTGCCCTCTAGTATGCACAGGTTTGGTTTTGCTATATCGGTTAGTCTGCTCTAGAAACAGAAAAATCAGGAATCAGCTTGGGGTGTCAGGGTCAGATGAAGACAGAAGGCAGGGACCGTGTTTGATTCTGCCCTAGTCCCTAGTGTCTGAGCAGACACCAGAGCTGTCAGCCTCTGCAAACGTCCTGGATCTGACAGCACTCCCCATGCTGCCTCTCTGACTGCCCACCCCTCAACCCAGGAGAAGCCAAAGCAAGAGAGGCCCCGGGTGACAGCAGGAGGTATTCTGGAAATGTCACCTCCCATTCCCTAATTGGGGATCTTGGCTCTGAGCCCTCATTTGAATGCAGGTAAATTAGACCGTCTCTCAAGTTCTTTCTAGCTCTAAAATTTCATCCAAGCTTGACTCCCCTTGATGGACTCAGGAGGTCTCAGATGCCATGCTAGATAAATAACAGTAACTGTGCCCCAGGGTTCAGAAGTCAGGAACCCTAGGAAGGAAGTCTGGAGAATGAAGGATGCAATTGCCAAGAAGAGCACAGAAATATGATGATTATTTTCATCTCTAAAATTACAAATTGGGAAGATGATTATTTACTCTAGAGAGGTGTGGTGCTACGTAAGTGAGATAACGTATAAAGTATAGAGCACAGCACTCGAAATGTGGCAGGTTCTCAATGAAAGGTGGTTGAATGGCCCAGTGCATGAAAACATCAAGCAAGCAACTTACCCCAAGGCCACCCAGTTAGCAAGAGACAGAGCCAGGCTGTGAATGGAGCTCTCTGATTTCAAGTCTAGTGCTCATTCTACTGTATCGTACCTACTGATTTGTCCCCAAAGTTGGTTGCCTGGTAGTTAATCGTGGTCATTCTGAAGCAGAAGTTCTGCTTAGACATTCGGTAAGGAATTTAGTCTCAGTGTTGGATTCACTCAGGTGGTTGGCAAGAATTTATGTCCAAATTATACACAAGCCACTTGTGCCTTCCTCCTATCTTAGGCCCAGCATTCATGCCTTCACTTGTTCCCATTAAGCATTTATTGAGATCTTCCTTTGAGTATGTGCTCTAAGTATATCAAATCTTGCAACAGGGTCCATTAAAGAAATGTAAGGCAGGGTTCTTAGGCAGCTGGGGAGATGAGACAGGTAGGTGCACACAAGAGTTAAGGATGATTGGCCGGGCACAGTGGCTCACGCCTATAATCCTAGCACTCTGGGAGGCTGAGGCGGGAGGATTGCTCGAGGCCAGGAGTTCGAAACCAGCCTGAGCAAGAGCGAGACCCCACCTCTACTAAAAATAGAAAGAAATTAATTGGCCAACTAAAAATATATAGAAAAAATTAGCCGGGCATGGTGGCGCATGCCTGTAGTCCCAGCTACTCGGGAGGCTGAGGCAGGAGGATCAAGAGTTTGAGGTTGCTGTGAGCTAGGCTGACGCCACGGCCCTCTAGCCAGAGCAACAGAGTGAGACTCTGTCTCAAAAATAAATAAATAAATAAATAAATAAATAAATAAATAAAATAAAAATAAAGAGTTAAGGATGATCACAAATATTATGTAAGGGGTCAAAGAGAATTCTACAAATGAGTACTGTTCTGTGGAGCACCAAGAAGAGGTGACTTGGTGGAGACTGGGAGATGAATCACACCTGTCTCTTTACTGGAGGGAGGAGGAGGAAAGAATATTATGGTGCAGGGAGCCATCTACATCAAAAATAAAATTCTCTGCTTGCCAAAATGGTGCCGATTCTCGGAGTTTTCAAGTGTTATCAATATCCTCATATACAGTTGATTCCGATATATGGCCATGTGCATCAGAATCACCTGGGGGGTGTGGTATAATAAAAGTATATATCTGGTCTTTGCCCCCAGTTCCTGGCACAAATCTCCTAACACTCTCGAATTTCCTGAGTGATGGGAGCATATTTTCCAGGAGCTCCACAAGGAGCTTCATAAGGAGCTCCTTTCAAAATGTACCCGGGTTTATGCTAATAAGGTAACTCTTGGTGGGTGCTATGGTTTGAATGTGTCTCCCCAAACTTCCTATGTTGGAACCTGAAACTCAATGTGATAGTATTAAGAGGTGGGGCCTTTCGGAGGTGATTAAGTCATGAGGGCTCCACCCTTATCAATGGGATGGGTACCCTTATAAAAAAAGCTCAAGGTGGCCGGGCGCGGTGGCCATGCCTGTAATCCTAGCACTCTGGGAGGCCGAGGTGGGCGGATTGCTCGAGGTCAGGAGTTCAAAACCAGCCTGAGCAAGAGCGAGACCCCATCTCTACTATAAATAGAAAGAAATTAATTGGCCAACTAATATATATAGAAAAAATTAGCCAGGCATGGTGGCACATGCCTGTAGTCCCAGCTACTTGGGAGGCTGAGACAGGAGGATCACTTGAGCCCAGGAGTTTGAGGTTGCTGTGAGCTGAGCTGACGCCACGGCACTCACTCTAGCCTGGGCAACAAAGCGAGACTCTCTCTCAAAAAAAAAAAAAAAAAAAAAGTTCAAGGGAACTAGCTAGGCCCTTTTCCCTTTTACCTTCTGCCATGTGAGGACACAGCGTTAGCCCCCTCTGAAGGATGCAGCAACGATGCACCGTCTTGGAAGCAGAGAGCAGCCCCCACCAGACACTGAACCTGCTGGCGCCTTAACCTTGGACTTACCAACATACAGAATTGTCAAAAATAAATTTCTATTATTATAAATTGTACTGCCTAAGGCATTTTGTTATGGCAGCACAAATAGACTGAGACAGTGGCCCTTAGTTCTAAGGGAAGGGCTGGCCACAACAGAAAGACCAAGCATGAGATTAGAGGATTAGAACTTTCAACCCCAATTCTCAACTCGCAGTAACAGGAGAGATGCTGGAAATTAAGTTCAACCACCATGAGCCAATGATTCAATCAATCGTGCCCACGTAATGAAAACTCAGTAAAAACTCTTGCATACAAAGTTCAGGGAGCTTCCGAGTTTATGAACATATTGATGTGCCGGGAGGGGGCTGCACCACGAGAGGGCTTGGAAGCTCTGTGCCCCCTACCCCTTACCCTGCCCTGTGGAGCTCCTCTGTGTGGCTGTTCCTGAATTATACCTTTCATGCTATAATAAGGTAGTAATTGTAACTCTAGGGGCTTTCTTGAGTTCTTTGAGTCATCCTAGTCAATCATTGAACATGAGTGTGTTGGGGCCACAGGAAGCTTTGCATTTGTAGCCAAGTTAGACAGAAGTTCAGGTGTCTGGGGAGCTGGGACTTGTGACTGGCACCTGAAGTGAGGGCAGTCTTCTGGACCTGGGCCCTTAAACCTGTGGAGTCTGATGCCAACTCCAGACAGTTAGTACCAGAATAGCACTGGTGTATGAGAACTGGTGTTGGAAATTAGTACATGTTGGAAATTCTCCTGTATTTATTAAAATTCAGGGGCCGGGCGCGGTGGCTCAAGCCTATAATCCTAGCTCTCTGGGAGGCCTAGGTGGGCGGATCCTTTGAGCTCAGGAGTTCGAGACCAGCCTGAGCAAGAGCGAGACCCCATCTCTACTATAAATAGAAAGAAATTAATTGGCCAACTAAAATATATATAGAAAAAAAAATTAGCCGGGCATGGTGGCACATGCCTGTAGTCCCAGCTACTTGGAGGCTGAGGCAGCAGGATTGCTTGAGCCCAGGAGTTTGAGGTTGCTGTGAGCTAGGCTGACGCCATGGCACTCACTCTAGCCTGGGCAATAAAGTGAAACTGTCTCAAAAAAAAAAATAAAATAAAATTCAGGTTCCCAGGCTCGTGGTATGAACTGTTGAATTAGAATGTAGGTGGGGCTGGGGAAGATGAAGTCTCCATATAAACCAGAGTTCATCCTGCCAAAGGCACTAACAAGGCTGAGACCCTGACAACTAACTGGCTTGCCAACTATACTGCCCATGTGGAATTAGACAGACTGGACAACAGACACTTCTGGTGTCTGGGCCCTGCTATTTCAAGGATCATCTCAGCTAGTTCTTTGCACCTGACTTCCTTCTCCATGACTCTTAGGGAGGAATTCTGTGAAGCCAGTGGATGCATGGGTGGTGGGGAGACCCTGCAGTTTAGCTCCTTCCTAAGTCCTCTCTGTGTTAAGAAGACTTTCATCAGTCCTGAGATTGCAGAACTTCCCTACCTCTAAATGCTCTGAGGCTTGTGTCTGCAACCTTAAATATGACAGCTTGTTCCAGGAAATGTCCAGATGGCAAGCTCCTAAACACAGACCCCAATCTCCACTCAGCCAGGAGAGGGCTTTCCCCAAGCCCAGGCCTGGAGACTGGGGACATAGAGCAAAGACATTCCTGTCCTTGGTCAACAACACGCACCCAGATACATGCTTTTAATGTAGTAAAGAATAAAAATAAAAGCAAAATACACAACAAAATCATCCGCAATCCCACCATACGATGATGAGTGGGTCCTATATTTGTATTTTCTTCCAGGATTTCTCTACACATTTTAAAAACAAGTCTGAGATTTGCATTTGGGTTAAGGATTAGTTTCCAGGGCAGCAAATAGAAAAGCACAGAGTTTCTTCTTCAGGTTTCTCACAACAGAGCATGCTGCTCTGGGTATCCAATAGCTTTCGTTCCTTGTGCCATGGAAAACTCACTCTCTCGTGGAAGATGTATTTAGTTTTTATTTGCCTCTTAATCTTTGATTACCAAAGGATTACCTGTTCATTAAAAAAAATCCAAACTATCTAAAAATATATAATGTCTTTCTCCATGCCATTGTTGATTTATAAATGGTTCCAGACTCTTGCCTTTTCATATAAAAACATATATGATATATATCTACATTGTTTTTAATCCACAAAAGTGGAATAATAATGTAGATTCTGTTTAGTGACTTGTTTTTTCAACCTCCCAACATATTGTGGATACCATAGATGTTTTTAGGAAGAAAAAAAAGAAAGCAGAAATAAAAACTGGGCTAGAAAGTGAAAACAGCTTCTTTAATCTGGATGCCAGGAAGAAAGTATGTATGAGGTTTGCTATGCTAATTGAAACCACATCCCAAGCCTATTATATACTTTGTCCTAACTATGGGATTGAAAAATGTAACTACGTGGGTTGCCATTTCTTAAAGCACCCAGAACAAATAATAAATGTATGGAAATGTGACCTAAGAAAAGGTTTACATAAGTCTTAATCACATGCCATATATGATTAAGCATATGGCATCAGCCTGAAATTTTACTTGCCTTTTTTAATAGACAATACTGCTAAAAAAATAGTAAACTGTCAAAAATACAGATTTACCTTTTCCTTTGAAAAAATAAAAAAAGCGATCAATTAATTCTACAAAATATCCAGTGTCTATGTGTTGGGCAGTATGGTAGGAAAAGGATATATCTGTGAATGACAGCCAAAGATTCACTCCATCCCTCAAGATCGTGGGTTAACTATAGCCATAATAAACAGGCAACTTATATAGTATGTTAGAAGAGAATACATACTTTAAAAAAGGAAAAAAAGAAGCAGCTTAAGAGGGATTGGAAGTAGGTGGGGAGAAATGGAGGAGATTGGCGTAGACTCCACCCAGAACACAATCTTACGAGAAGATTCATTTCTGCAAAGTCCTGAAGAAGGTGACAGAGCAGGCCACATGGATGCCCAGGGGGGAGAGGAAGCTGCGTAGGTGTTTGTTATAGGTTGGATTGTGTCTCTCTTCCTCAACCCCAGCCCCTGCAAAAAAAAAAAAGATATGTTGAGTACCTAACTCCCAGCACCTGTGAACGTGACCGTATTTAGAAATAAGGTCTGTGCAGATGTAATCAAGTTAAGATGAGGTCATTAGAGTGGGCCTTAATCCAATGACTGGTGTCCTTGTGAGAAGAGGGAACCTTGGACACAGACACCCAGGGAGAATGCCGTGTGAAGACACAGGGACACACAGCCCCAGAGGGGCATGGCCATGTGGAGATGGAGGCAGAGACTGGAGTGAGGCTGCCTCAGCTAAGGAATGACTGGGCCACCAGAAGCTGGCAGAAGCAGGGAAGAATTTCTGACTTCCA
Source organism: Mirza zaza (assembly GCA_008750895.1). Lineage (NCBI taxonomy): Eukaryota > Metazoa > Chordata > Mammalia > Primates > Cheirogaleidae > Mirza > Mirza zaza. The sequence continues at coordinate 14,644 of VSMD01116599.1, read as the reverse complement.
GCCTCCAGAGCTGTGAGAGAATCCATTTCTGTTGTTTCCAGCTACCGAGTTTGGGGTACTTCCGCACGGTGGCTTTAGAAGGGTGACCCAGTGTTCGGGACACAGAAGGCCCAGCGTGATCTGCAGGAGAGCAAGGTGGAGAGTCGGCAGGTGGGGGTGAGGTCAGGTGGGGAGGGGTAGGGAGGGCGTGGAGAGGTCCGGAGGGGCCCGGGGCCAAGATAAAGACTCAGATTTTATTCTAGTGAAATGGGATTGTGGGCAAGGGAGTGGCGAGAGCTGACAGGTGTTTCAAAGGTCTCAGTGTTGCTGCTGTGTGGGGAGGAACAGGGGAGTTGCCAGGAGACCAGCTAGGAGGCCTTCGCAGTAATCCTGGCATGACGTGGCCATGGCCACCAAGGAAGGGATGTGTATTTCCAAGGTAGGATTCCCTGACCGGTTGGATGTCGGTGTGAGGGGAAAAGAAGAGTCGAGGGTGACTGGCGTGCACTGCGGCAGTGTCACAGCTCAGCTTCGGGGACTTGGCACTCTGATCACTCAGGCAGAGCAAAACAAACAGAAAACAATTACAGACACTGAAAAAGTAAATTACCGTTGCTCACATTGCCCAAATAAAGCGTTGAGCAACTTCAGAGCTAACCCTAGGACCTCTGATTGGGCATCGGGAGGCTATTTTTTAAATAATGCTGATTTATTGAGAAATCATAAAAAGTTCTCTTTTACTTTTTGTGCTTCTCCTTTTCTCTGAAAAACAAAAATGTAATACATGGTTGTCCCTGTATCTTTTTAATGAGGAAAAATTATCTCAGATATGCAAGGTGACATCTCCAAATTCAATAGAGAATAGTACAGTCTTTTGTGTTATTTTAATGACGATGCGAATTGGGAGGGGGGCAAATCCAGACACTGACGATTCAATGAGCAATAGGGCCCCTGAATTCAAGAAACACTTAGGAGCACCAGTGCTGGGGAAGTGTGGAGGGAACAAAGCTGAGCAGGACACGCTCCCAACTGGGGGGAGGAAACCAGAGAAGTACACACACACAGACACACAAAAACAGGGCGTATAAAGTCTAAATACAAGTTGTGGTAGCCCCGCGGGAAGAAATCATTAATTCTGAATTGAGTTACCAGGGGACGTCACAAATTGGAGATGCTATTTTAACCCTGTATGAAAGTATGAAAGCAGTTGGTGGGCAAAGAATAGAGGAAGAAGACGCCAGGCTATGGGAACACCTTGAGCCGATGTAAAGAGGCCTGAGAATGCGCGGGGACGACCAAGTGTGAGAACAGAAAATAAGTAAAAGCAGGTGGCAGGGAAGAGGCATGAGAAGTACCAGACACGTTGCACAATTGTCTACCTGCCTGCGCCCCTGCTCAGAACCTCTGCTGGGTCCCACTGCCTCTGCCAGGGACCGAGCAGGCCACGTGAAGAGTGGGTGCCTGCCTCAGAGCCAGCCACCTCATTGGCTGACCAGCAGCCAATCGGGGGCTTCATCTCATCATCTCCGTGGAGTGATACAGAGACTGCATGTAGCCTAGAGATGTTGCTGGCTGGGCCCTCTGAATGGCAACGTAGTGTGAGTCAGAGTTACAGCAGCCACGCACAAGCCAAGTTGCATGGAGAGAGAGATGACAAAAGAAATAAAAACAGAAGCAAACATGAGAAAGGACAGGGTGGCCCACAGAGAGAAAGACTGAGAGACAGAGGGAGCACTTGTCCAACAATTTTCCAGCCCCTGTGAGGCCCAGGTGTACTTCCTACAGCTAGGTTTTCTGTAAATGTCCTATATTTTATAATGAATCCTCTTTTTACTTGAGATGGTTTGAATGGGCTTCCTGTCACTGTAAGACATGGATCACAGAGGCAGGGGGATGAAGAGAGGGGCCTTGAATGCTGCACTTCAGAGTAAAGATTTCATTTCTACATTGCTCTTCCTGCATGTCTTCACAGTGGATATCAAGGTGCCACCTCTCACCCAGCCTCTTCCCCAAGTCCTCTCTATGTTTATTCCTTGCTGTGTCTCTCACAATAAATGCTATGGCTTCATAAACTTTATCTATAAGTTGGGCAGCTCCTCTACTGGGCTTTGGAACCAATCAGACACATTTTCTCTTGTTTTTCTTTCCCAGGAAAGTAGCATGATTAGCCCTATTTTTGGCGTTCATGGGCAGTGACAACTGTCATGTATTCACGTTGGCCACCACCCTACACATCACCTCAGCCCTATAGTAATGTACGCCCTCACTCCCCATGCCCTGGTCATATCCCTGAGCAGCTGATTCTCCTTCTTTATAAATTACAGCCTTCTAACTTTGTATGGTTTGTCCTATCACCCGAAGTGCTCACTTCAGATTTATACTTGCGAATTTGACACCCGCAAGCTATTAGAATAAAAATCAGTTGCAAGGAATAATTTACAAGCAAGGAGAAGATGAATGCTGCACTTCTCTCTCAACCTATATATTCATACTTATATTCTAATTTTAACTTAAGCTTTTCTGTGATTATTTTTTGCTACGACATGTCCATTGAAACAAATCAATCAATACAAAAGTGGTTTGTAGAAAAACAAATAGACTCTCCTTCCCAGCTCGATTCCGACCACAACCACAAGAGAAAACCAAGTTAATGGCCCGGTGTGTAACCTTTCATCCTTTCCCTAGGTTCACACAAACATATTACTATATCCACATATGTGCAATTTGTCTCTTTAAAAATGATAGAATTATATCATACAAAGTACTCTACAAAACAAAATTTTCTTGGAACAATATGTCATGAATATCTTTCTGGTCAGTACGTATAGATTGAACTTACTTTCTTAAAAGTTGCATAATATTCCATTGCATGGAAGAATCATAATTTATTCACATGTCCTGTACCAATAAACATTGATATTCTATTTTCAAATTTTTGCTATTCTTCATGCATCTATCCTTATTTGCTGGGGTAATTTATTTCTGTAGAATAGATTCTATAATAATATGCTTTTTAAATAAAAACATGTTGACATTAAAGCTTTATGACTATAAAATAAGTTACTTTTGCTTCTCATCTAAAAATAACATCATTATATCTCTAAGTCTTATTCTATACTGTAAAAATGGATAGCTTGGAAAAAACCCACTCTTGAAAAGAGAAAATGACTCTCTCATGCTTTTGCCTTTCTGAACAAATATCTGCCACTGCTCTGTGCTGTGCAGGGGCAGAAGCAACATCACAGTTACAGGCACTGTAATAGAAGTAGGTGTCCTTCCTTCTGAAAATTTCTCTCCCGGGCAACAAAGCTGGTCTCCTTTATAGCACTAATGAATTTACTTAAGAGAAGCAAAGAAGAAGCAGGCAGGAATTTCCCTAGAATTTCCCCTACACCCCTCAACCTTAATAAGCCTTTTCTCCCAAACATAGGCCAAGTGCAAAAGAGGATTCTTTAAAAATGTTCCCATTTCTGCCAAGGCTAATCAGGACGTAGTTTCTTTTAAAGGTCAGCATAACTCCTGGCATGTTGCTAAGGTCAAGTTTCAACCTTTACCCACAGGGAATGGGCCAACTTAAAAGAGAAAAAAAAAATTCAACTCCATTGGATGAAGCCCAGCCTGGTGTCAGATTCTTCTGAGGTCCAACATGGGATTAGGCTCCCAACTGGGTAGACTTATCTACACATACTGAAGAGGTCAGGCTGAGACTAAATAGGAACTGCAGGGTTTTGCAAACTCCATTGCACTTTTTTAAAAGTTTAAACTCCTAATCCCAAACCTGGCTAGGTAACAGCTGAAGTTGATTTTAGGATGTTAACTGCAGTTTTCTGTGTACATAGACATATCTACTGGAGCTACATGGTCATCTTTTTCTAGATGGATCTAAAAAAAGACCAGGACATTTTATCATCACTAAATTTTTGGTGAAATATGTATTAAGATGATGAAAAATGAAGGTGATAAAGTGGTTGTGATGAAAATTTCCTTCCTTCCCATCTCCCAGCAATTCCCCTTCCAGGAACAAGGGTAATGTCTTTGACATTTGGTTCACTGAACCTGCTTCAGAGTGAAATTGCCAGTATTGCACATCGGTTGCTATCGGTATTGCAAAGGTATGCTCACCTCGGCAGGGCATGTCTCCCAGAGGTCTTTCGTTGATGGTGGGAACTAGACCGTGGTTTTTTTTTCCCCCCACATATACTTAGAATGATCATCTGTTTCCCTCCAAGTGCAGGAGGCAGTACACAAAGTACCATGTAGAAAAACCCAAGCAGAGGGGAGTGCAAGGCTGAGAAGAAGAGGTGAGACAATCATAAAGACACAATCAAAAAGATATGGAAGATAGAGCCCCTCCCCTAACTAACTTCTGCTCCACAATCTGCTGGAGATACTTTCTCTAGAAAGCCATTCCTCCACTCCTGGACTAGGTGGGGCCCTCCAGGGTGTACTCACTGCACCTGCCACACTGTATCAAAACTGTCTTCTCACTTGGCCGCTCACCTGAGGACAAGAGTCATGCCCTATCTGGCTGATTACTGCATCCACAGCACCAGGAAAGAGGGGCTGGCAGAGAGGAGGTACATGGCGAGCCTAGCAGCAGGGAGGCAAAGGAAGGGCTGGAGGAGGAGACGTCAATGGGGAGGAGAGGATGCAAGCCAAGCTCCCAAATCTAGGAATGTAGCACTGAGGACACAGTTGTTTGCAAACCTTAGTTTTATGTACACATCAGTAGGCAAAGCAAGGCAATAAGGTAAGACACACTTCTTAGGACCTAACATCTAAAGGAGAGTTCTTGGGTTGGTTGGTTGATTTTTTCACCATCATCCTGAGAGGGTCAGTAATTTGACCCCATGTCTTCGGTCTTGGAGCCTCAGAGCAAGCCTGCTTACTCCCCTTCTTTCCTTGTATCCTTTCTTCTTTGCCTTCTTCTTTCATTCTCCCTTCCAAACATTTCTTGCAACCCTATTAAGCGCAATAAATAAGTACTAAGGAAACTAAGTATAAGGCTACAGTGATGGAAAGTCCAGCCCTGAGCTAAGGAAGTTGCAGTCTAGTTTGTCATGGTGAAGATATGCTATCTCATGCCGAAGAAACAAATCTACCCTGGGATCTCAGTCACTTAGCATAGCAGAAATTTCTTTCTCACTCATGCAAAGTTCCACGTAGGCCAATAAGACTCTCATCGACACAGAGTTTCAGGCTACCTCCGCACTGGAATACCACTGTCTCCATGCATGTCATGGCTTGTTCCAGGGAAGAAAAAGCATGGAGGTGGCACACTGGTTTCTCAATGCCTCAGCCCAGAAGTGACGCCTTACTCTCACTCACAGTTCTTTGGCCTGAAGTGGTCACGTGGCCCCAACCAACTGCAAGGCACCCTGGGAAATGCAGGGAGCACATGATATTTACTGAGTATTGAATGTCGATGCCACGCTAGCGAAGGACACGGACAAGGAAACAGTAATTTCTACATGATGTGTTGGAGGCTATGATTAAGGTATGCACAAGGTGCTAAGGAAGCACAAAGGGCCTTCACTACCACCTGGGAAGGAGCAGGTGGAAGCCTTTTCTAAAGAGATGACATTTTTCCTTCTCAGTAAGTTTAGACCAACAGTGTCAGCCATTTAAAGCATAGCTATGCACTATATGAATACCTAAAATTCAAATTATATTCTATTTCTTTTTAGAGATACATACTGAAATAGTTACAAATGATACGATGTCTGGAATTTGCTTCAGAATTACTGGGGGATTATGTAGGTGGGGGTAGAACTGAAACAAAATAGGCTATCTATTAAAATTGGTGAAACGGTGATAAATATGCACGTTTCTTTATAATATTCTTTCTACTTTTATGTTTGAAATTTTCTGTAATAATTTTTTTAAATTACACAATTGGATAGGTGACAAAGATACACCGTCTTATTCAAACCACACTGATGCCACCTAAATTTTTAACTTAAACAAGCCTACTGCTCTAGCTCCACCTGACCCTCACCTCAGCCCTCAGTGCCTCCCCTTCTGTGCTGACCTGCTTTTATCCATGTCTGCTTCTTTCTCTGCAGCTATTTCCATCCACAAGGCCAGAGAGGCTTTCCAGCTGAGGGAAGTGACTCGCTAAGGTGCCCTGACTCCTCCCATCAAGCTGTTCTTACAAGCAAAAAGGCCCCTTTGATTCGTTTCTGACAGCTTCTGCCTAGAGTCACTCACAATTAATTACACTGGTGCAACCTGCTCAGACAAAAGCAGCTCTGAGATTTCGGTGCCAGCCCTAGATTTCACGAGCAGGCAACTTCCTGTTTAGGAAAGTAAAAGAGGTGGGCCCAGACTCAACAAATTCCACGTCTTCTTCTTCGATTTAGACAAAAGCCTGATTCATCTCTGTGCCGCCTGACACCCGACCCAGCACAGAGCCTTCCCCACGCTGGGAGCTCAAGAAGTTCCTGTCGAGGGCAAGTGTTTGGTCCCCCCAATACTCCACGCTCTCAAACACACTCCAGAGCAGACGGGGGCTAACAAGGGCTTGCTTCTCGGTGTAACCACACTCATCAGCTCACACTCATCTAGAATGTTCAGCTGCTGCCAGGCACAGAGTCCTGCAGAAGTCCACACCCTTGTGCACAAGAAGCTGCCCAAGCTCTGTATCCCTGCACGGCCAAGCTGTCACTCAGAGACACTCCCGGGCTGGTGCCATATTGTCTCTGGCTTTTAACTCCACAAAAGGGCTTGTCCCCTTCTGCAGGTCATTACTTTAACATCTTACTGTTTGAGAAGGCTTCCATGTTTAAAAAAATAGCTATTGCCAGCCTCCTTCTCCTAGCTGTCTACAGCTATCTACAGCTGTCTGCTGTCTACGGCTACTCTGAGTCCACACTCCAGCGAGGTGCTGGACGGGGAGGAGGCTGCGGTTTCCTACACCTCTGACAAGGTTCTCTTCTCTGCATTTGGGTGGCACTTCTACATCTAGAAATACGTCTGGAATCAGCCCATGCACGGAAGAAACAGATTTAGTCTTTATTAGTAACTTTGCTTTTTCCTCCAAATATCCCATAAAAACTTGGGCCAACTTGCTTCAATCCAATTGAATGTTATAAATGAACAGAAATAAATATTTTGCTTCTAAGTTTTACAAAGAATGGGAAAGGATTTAATTTATTCTCAATGTCTTTTTTAAAAAATTTTTTTTTACTTAAGCAGAAAATGTGCTTTTCTGGAAGTTCAAGAGGTTTACATTTTTCTTTTTAGGTTATCTATATTTTCGATTTTTTTTCCATAAGGATCATATATGATTTTGTAATTTTAAAATGCAGTTGTCTTTTTTTTTTCTTTTACACTAAGGTTTCTCAAACTCAGCTCTATGGACATTTTGGACTTGATAATTCTTTGTGGGGGCTGGGCAGGGTCGCTGCCTAGTGCATCTCAGGATGGTTAGTAGCATCTCTGGCTTCTGCCCCAGCAGATATCTGAAAAAGTGGTGGAACTGAACTCCAGTGAGAATGGCCTTTATCACAAAGTCCTCAAACAACAAATGGTGGCGTGGATGCAGAGAGATAGGAACACTCCTACACTGCTGGGGGGACTGCAAACTAGTTCAACCTCTGTGGAAAGCAATATGGAGACACCTCAAAGTGATACAAGTAGATCTACCATTTGATCCAGCAGTTCCACTACTGAGCATCTACCCAAAAGATCAAAAGTCACTTTATGAAAAAGATACCTGCACTCGAATGTTTATAGCAGCACAATTCACAATTGCAAAGCTGTGGAAACAACCCAAGTGCCCATCAATTCATGAGTGGATTAATAAAATGTGGTATATGTGTACCATGGAGTACTACTCAGCTTTAAGAAACAATGGTGATATAGCACCTCTTGTATATTCCTGGATACAGCTGGAACCCATTCTACTAAGGGAAGTATCTCAGGAATGGAAAAACCAGCACCAGCAAATCGGTATTAACGGATCAACACCTAAGTGGAGTAACATTTATCGGGTGTCGGGAGGGTTGGGGGGGAGGAGGGGATGGTTATATACAACCACAACGAGTAAGATGTGCAACGTTTGGGGGATGGACATGCTTGAAGCTCTTACTCGAGGGGGGAGGGGGCATGGGTAACATATGTAACCTTAACATTTGTACCCCCATAATACGCTAAAAATAAATAAATAAATAGTGGTGGAACTGGATTCCTGTGCTCACCAGTTGGACACCATTGCTCCCCAGACAAAGGGTGAGCAGCGGAGAGAGGATGGGAGATGGTTTAGCGTGAGGGGAACAATTGAAGCAGCAACATCACAAAACTGTCATTATCAGAACGTGCAGGGAAGGGGTGCTGTGCTCTTGACCCAAGGCGAACAGGAAACCGCTGTTCGTTCCCACATCGCCCTTTCTTGCATTCATCAGTCTGTTCCCCAGTCTCCCAGGGTAGCACAGCTGTTGACTCAGACTGTTCCAATGGCCAAAACCCATCTCACAATCTCCATTGTGCAGGTACGGTGAGTATATGGAGCAGGGATGAGCCAGAAAGAGAAGCTCATCCTTCCACTCTCCCCCCAGAGAGGAAAGACTAAGAGTCTCTACAGGTGCCTTGAGAGATTTGCCAGGAAAGGGACTGGGGTGTGTAAAAGGCAGGGCAGGCAGTGGATGTCCCCAAGGCTGAGAAGGGAGTGGAACTTGGCCATTTCGGGAAGAGCAGACACTAGCTTTACCAGTGCAGCAGCCTGGGCTGGGGCACAACCTCAGAAACTGGGCCTGCTTACCTGGCAGCACCTGGATTTAGTACTGGAGCCCTGAGCCTCAGCCAAGGCCTCTGTACTCAACTAGCCCAGAGCAGTAAAGCTTCTTGCCTTTAACCAAGTGTATCAGTGGAGACCAGCGTGGACCAAAGATCCCCAAATTTGCCAGGCATGGTGACTCACACCTGCAGTCCCAACTATTTGGGAAACTGGTAAGGTGAGAGGATCCCTTGAGCTGAGGAGTTTGAGGCTGCGATGAGCTATGATCACTCCCATGCACTCCAGCCTCGGAAACAGAGCGATACACTGTCTCTTAAAAAAAATCCCCAAATTTTTGGGCAACCCTAAGAAGAGTGTCAGGAAAAATTGCGAAAGACTAAAATGGGCAAAAAGTGATATCTTATGTAACACATTTTTCATTGCCTTTGAGCTGTTTTGCAACTCTATAGTTGCAAAAAGTGGGTAATGTTATGGGTTGAATTGGGTGCCCCCAAAAGATGCATAGAGGTCCTAACCTGTAGTACCTTATTAGGAACCAGGGCCGTTGCAGATGAAATTAGTTAAGAAGGGGGAGTACAGTGGATCCTTAGTCCAATATAACCAGTGTCCTTATAAGAAAAGAAGAGACACAGAGATACAGATACAAGAGGGGAGAGCACCACGTGATGGTGGAGGCAGAGATTTAAGTGCTACAGCTGCAAGCCAAGGAATGCTAAGGATTACCAGAAACCACAGATGCCAGTAGAGACAAAGGATTCTCCCCTATAGGTTACTGAGCTTGGCCCTTATGACAGAGGGAGCTTGGCCCTTGTGACACCTTGATTTTGAACTTCTAGCCTCCAGAACCATGATACAATGTAATTTAGCATTTTAAACCACTCAGATTGTGGTACTTTATTACAGAGGGCCTAGGAAACTAATATTAGGTTGCTTCAAAAATAATTGTGGTTTTAGCATTGCTGAACTTTACTGTTTGATATTGGAATACCTTCTTAAGTAAATGTAGTTATGTTATACGTCATTTTAACACGCATTTCTCACTTTATGTTTTTTGGCTAATGACTTATTACTTGCTGTTTATTTTATATTTCTTTTAGACTATGGAAATGATGTTAGACAAAAAGCAAATTCGAGCGATTTTCTTATTTGAGTTCAAAATGGGTCATAAAGCAGCAGAGACAACTCACGACAACAACACTTTTGGCCCAGGAACTGCTAACATACAGGGCAGTGATGGTTCAAGAAGTTTTGCAAAGGAGACAGGGGGCCTCAAAGATAAGGAGCACAGTGGCCGGCCATCGGAAGTTGACAACGACCAATTGAGAGCAATCATAGAAGCTGATCCTCTTACAAATACATGAGAAGTTGCTGAAGGACTCAACATCAACCATTCATTCTACAGTCATTCAGCATTTGAAGCAAATTGGAAAGATGAAAAAGCTCGATAAGTGGGCACCTCACAAGCTGACCAAAAATCAAAAATATCATCCTTTTTAAGTGTTGTCTTCTCTTCTTATAAACAACAACGCCCAACCTTTTCTCAATCAGATTGTGACATGCAATGAAAGTGGATTTTATGCCATAACCAGCAACAACCAGCTCAGTGCTTAGACTGAGAAGTTCCAAAGCAATTCCCAAAGCCAAACTTGCACCAAAATAAGGTCATGGTCACTGTTTGGTGGTCTGCTGCCGGTCTGATCCACTACAGCTTCCCGAATCCCAGAGAAACCATTACATCTGAGCAGTGTGCTCAGCAAATCAATGAGATGCACCAAAAACTGGAACACCTGCAGCCAGCATTGGTCAATAGAAAGGGCCCAATTCTTCTCCACGACAGCACCTGACTGCACACAACCAACACGTCAAAAGTTGAACAAATCGGGCTATGGAGTTTTGCCTCATCTGCCATATTCACTTGACCTCTTGCCAACCGACTACCACTTCTTCAAACATCTCAATAACTTTTTGCAAGGAAAATGCTTCCACAACCAGCAGGATGCAGAAAATGCTTTCCAAGAGTTCTTAGAATCCCGAAACTCAGATTTTTATGCTACAGGAATAAACAAACGTATCTCTCATTGGAAACAATGTGTTGATTGTAATGGTTCCTATTTTAATTAATAAAAGATGTGTTTGAGCCTAGTTATAATGATTTAAAATTTACAATCCAAAACCACAATTACTTTTGCACCAACCTAATACTAACGCTAGTAATGCAAATGATTCTTGTCCACTGAAATACAAATGAGTTTTGTCTGGTGGAACACAGTTGACTATTGCCCTGTGGATATTAAACAGTTTGGGGTTTCTTTGTAAATTCATTTCAGCATTCCTAATGGCCTATATGGTGTATAATTTTGAATTTACCTTTGAACCAGTAGTAACATCTTACTGTTTCCTCATTTATTAATAAGTTATGTAAAATCTTTCACAATGTTCATTTTATATTTATTTGAGAGCCATGATTTGACCTTTATTTAAAAGCTATTCTTGAACAAGGGGAAGAGCTCCTCAAAACATCACCAAGATTAAACTTCTCCTTACCGTGGTCACAGGGACACAGAATCAAATTTCATTCTACTTAGAAAATCAAAGCAATGTAACAATGATTGCACCCAATGTAGAGGAGGAAGATTCACACCTACCATGTGGAGGGGTCAGGTCTAATGGATAGAGAGTTACCCAAAAGCCAAACATGGAAGACTTTGGTTTCTTTTATTTAGTTTTGATTCAAAGAACAAAACTGCAAAGAATAGTTTCACTAGTTGTTATTCGCCTTGCTTTAAATCTATTTTTTTCATCCAAAACTTCATTGAGTCTCCACCTAGCCAGCCCTGGAGAGACTTTGAGATAAAGCCCAGTTGCTGTCCCCAGGGAACTCAGAACTGAGAGCTAAATACAGCACCTGTCACAGAGCAAGTATTTAGTGCTTATCAAAGATCATTTCCTCAAAAATGGAATGGAGACATACACCACTAGCCCACAGAGGACTAGTTAGTCAGGTTTTAATTGTATTATTAAATGAAACCATTCCCAGGTAAGCCAAGCATTTTATGAATCTCTCTGTGGGTAGAAATTCTATACATTATAAAAACATCATAATAAAGCTATGCAATAGAACACCTTAGTAGAATAAAGAAACAACTGGACATGTTATGTAAAATTAGCCATTTGTTGTTGGTCTTTTTAGTTTTTGTTTTTTTAAAAAAAAGCAGGCAGGAATTAATTATACATTTGAAAAAGACTATACTTCATCTGGAAATGAAGAAATGACAGTAGCCCCAGGCAAAGTTACCTTTACTGCAGCATTTTCCTGCCTTCTCGTTAGCATCCTTCCCCTCCTTCCCGAGGAGATTCACAAGGCTCAGCTTATGCCCTCGAAGGAGTCCAGCACTGCTAAAGTCTTTCTACGATCCCTTTTTAAACATGAGCTTCCAAAGCATTGTCATAAAATAAACATGTAAGTTCATACTAAGTGAGAATGACTACCGACACATAATGAGTTACCGCTTTGGGGGTATAATGACATTTTCATGAGAACAATGCAATCCATTAAGCACTTAGGAGGTGCCTTCCATGTCCACGTACATGTTCCTGCTGTGGGTTCTATATGTTAGAGCCCTACTCCTGGCACAAGGGACATAAAGTTAGGTACCCACAGAGCTTCTCCCCTGAGCTCCAGACCCTCAGAGCCTCATGCCTGCTTGACACAGCCGGCCTAACCCAAACACACAACCAGTTCCTCTTCCCATGTTCCCCAGTCTCACTGTCCTTTCAGGCACTCAAACCAAAAACCCAGGTGGGGTTCATGCTCTTCTCTTGACTTACCCTCCATGTCTAATTCATCAGTAAGTCTGTCTGCTCTGCCTCCGAAATATATCCCAAACCCATACACCTCTTTCCGTCTCCTTGTCTAAGCCACCTTCTTCTCCTATCAGGACTAAAAATATCCTCCCAACTTGTCTCCGATTTCCTGCTAGCTCTTCTATATTCTATTCAGCAGCCAGAGTACCTTCTTGGAAAACATAATTTAGGACATGGCACTCTCCTCTAAGGACTGCATCGCACAGTGGACATATAATTTCTCGTCTTGACCTCAAGGCAGCTACAAAATCTGGCCCCACTCTGATTTCATCTCCCATCTTTCTTGCCCTTGCTAACTCTGCCAGCCACACTGTTTTCCTTTCAGTTCTCTGAATAAACCAAACTTGTCCTGCCTCAGGGCCTTTGCACTTGTTGGTTTATTTGTCTGGAAAGATCTAACCTGGGCTTGTCAAAAGTTCTGGCTTCTTTGTATATTTAAGTGTCAGAACAAATATTACCTCCTCAGAGAGGACTCTCCTGATGTAAAGCTCCCCTCCCCGTCACTTTCTGCCACAGTCCCGTTTTTTGGTGCCTTCATAGTACTTGACACCATCCAGACCCTTTTGCTTGCTTATGTGTCTCCCCACGTCTCACTCCCCCCAGTAAACATCCTCTAGAAGGCAAGCTCTATGCAAGCCATGATCCTGCCTGTCTTGTTCATTGCTCTATCTCGGTTTATACTGAACCCTAGAATTTGGTTAGTAAATAGTTACTGAATGAATGAAGGTGCAAGACAGAGGTTTGAGGGAAAAATACTTCCCAGCACCTTTCAAATCACGGCTGTCACTGAAGCCAGGTTCCTCAATGGGTAAACTCAGCCAGTCTTTCATGGACGAGAGATTGAAATGATAGCTTCCAAGTACAGGTAGTTTTAGAAACTACAAGGAAAGGAAATACATTAGATGTAGTTCCAAGTAATAAACAGGAAAGCATACAGGAAGTATAGTATGAAAGGAACATTAGAGTCACCATTCTGGATAGAGAAAGAAAGAAAAAAATCACCAGGCCCTTACTCTATTTGAGAGAAACATCAAGAATATCCAGGTCTGGGGCCAGGTGTGGTGGCTCATGCCTATAGTCCTACACTCTGGGAGGCCGAGATGGGAGGATTGCTTGAGGTCAGGAGTTCGAGACCAGCCTGAGCAAGAGTGAGACCCTGTCTTTTATATATATATATATATATATATATATACACATATATATATGTACATATATATATATATATTTAAATTTAAAATAAAAAAGTAAGAATATCCAGGTACTTCTTTGGCTACTCCAAAAGGAAGGTTTATAAAATAATCCCCAGGAAGTTTTGATCTTATTTTAACATTACTTATTAAAAGACCTGAAAAGAGAGTTGTGTAGATTGCCAGGCCCCAACTCCACAACGCAAAGACCAGTTACTGCCCACTTGACTAGAGAGTTATAGGAGACTACTTAGGCCAAGGGGCGGTCAGCTTAAAAATTGAAATGCACCCAAAGAAAGCAAGGGGAAGTGTCCCCTTCCAAGAGTAAATGAGAACTGAAGGAAAAGAGAGACAATTAACTTTTATTTTTTATTTTTTTTATATTTTTTATTTATTTTTTTTTTATTTCAGCATATTATGGGGGTACAAATTTTAAGGTTTCAATAAATGCCCTTCCCCCCCTCCCCCAAGTCTGAGTTTCCAGCATGACCATCCCCCAGATGGTGCACATCTCACTCATTATGTATGTATATACCCGCCCTCCTCCCGCCTCCCCCCTGCCCAATACCCTATTACTGTAGTACCTATGTGTTCACTTAGGTGCTGCTCAATTAATACCAGTTTGCTGGTGAATATATGTGGTGCTTGTTTTTCCATTCTTGGGATACTTCACTTAGTAGTATGGGTTCCAGCTCTAACCAGGAAAATATAAGATGTGCTATATCACCGTTGTTTCTTAGAGCTGAATAGTACTCCATGGTATACATATACCACATTTTATTAATCCATTCTTGGATTGATGGGCACTTGGGCTGTTTCCACAGCCTTGCGATTATGAATTGTGCTGCTATAAACATTCGAGTGCAGGTGTCATTTT
>VSMD01116597.1:0-16068 GCA_008750895.1 Mirza zaza | reverse complement strand
AGATGATAATACATACCATGATTAAAATGGTAAATTTTATAAGGTTGATACAACGTGAATGTTTCTCAGGTGATTTCCTAACCCTTAAGTATCAAAAGGCCAAATAGAAGGAAGCAGATTCTCCTTCCCATTGCTCCATGAATTATTGTTCTTCTCTGAATACAAAGGAAATGCTAGAGGAAAGATTCAGGGTGTGTCCATGGACAAGACCCAAAGATGAGAATCTTATCATTTTTTAAGTAATTTTTATTTATCATTGACATAATAATTGTACATATTAATGGAGTACATTGAGATGTTTCAACACATGTAAACATTATAGAATTAACAAATCAGAGTAATTACCATATCCCTCACTTGAAATCTTAGCATATTTTAGTTTCACAAAGAAGACTACCCAGCAAGTCTTACAAGTAGAAAGCCACAGGGTCTCTGAGTTCACTGCCACCGTGAGGTTCCAAGCCTGCGTGGGAAATTCCTTGTGGCTACTTTCCTTAGAGCTCCCTTCACATCCTTGTTCCTCAGGCTATAGATGAGGGGATTAAGCATGGGGGTCACCATGGTATAGAAAACAGACACCAGCTTTTTGTGCTTTTTGGAAGACTTGGGTGTCATGTAAGTGATAATTCCTGACCCATAAAAGAGGATGACCACGATGAGGTGGGAACCACAGGTAGAAAATGCCTTGAGCCTTCCTGCAGCTGACTTCATCTTGACCACAGTCACTAGGATGTGGCCATAGGATACCAAAATTAGCGAAACAGGTATGAGGAGAATCACAACCCCCATAAGGAAAATTGCCATCTCTGATGTGCGGGTGTCTGTGGATGCCAAGATCAGTACAGCAGGAGCCTCACAAAAGAAATGAGAAATAGTGTTACTGCCTTCGTAGGGTAACCTTAGCGTGAATGTGGTATCCACCACAGATACCAGAATGCCACTGGTCCATGATCCTGTGGCCAGCTGGAAACACACTTTCCATGTCATGATGCTAGAATAATGCAAAGGACTACAGATTGCCACATACCGATCATAGGACATCACTGCTAGAAGGGCACACTGTGTACACCCAAAAATGAGGAAGAATAGAAGCTGAGCAGCACAATGTGTGAATGAAATTAACTTCTTCTGGGAAAGTAGGTGGACTAGGGCCTGAGGAACTATGTTGGTAGAGAAACAGAGGTCAGCCAGAGACAAGTTGCCGAGAAAAAAGTACATGGGTGTGTGAAGTTGGGAATCAATGTGAACAAGGGACATGAGAAGCAGATTTCCAAGCACAGTGACCAGGTAGACACCCAGGAATAAGAAGAATAGCAGGTGTTGGGTGTGTGGGTCATCAGAGAGGCCCAGAAGGAGGAATTCTATCACCTGAGTCTGATTTGTCTGTTTCATAGTTTGTTTCACTTTTCAGTAACAAATCTCTATATGCTAAATATAGGCACCCATAACCAATAAAATTATATAATTCAGAGTTGCAGGACTTAGAAATTGCCCACAATGACTATCACAAACTTCAAGAAGCCCCTGTATAAGATCTTTAGAAGATGATCTTGCTGTTGTCATTGGAACATTTTCAGTGTTGCAAAACAATACTTTAAAAGATGCTACATTCATTGTTGGTATCATCTGGCAAATGTAGAGAATATTTTTAAAAAATCATCTTCATTATTCTGAATATCACATTTCTAATAATACAAAAACAAATACAGACTGGATTAATCTGTAATGTCACGCCATTTAATTTCAGTTTAATATCAACTAAAGCCCTTGAGTCTTACATGCTCTTGCCATATCTCTTCCCTTATGATATGATACCTCTTATGATTATGTAAAATTTTCAATGATGTTCTTACTTTCTGAAAGGAAGTCACAAAGGTATAAGAAGTCAGCAAGAGTCAATATGCCTTGTCGAAATGATATGTTTCTTCAAGAACATAACTTATCTTGAGAAAGCTGGGGAGCCAAGGGGTAACTCAGGATGCCCCTTGGCATTGCTGTCTGTAGCTTCAGATTGAGCTCTGTTCAGTCTCAACTATGAATGAACTTCCAGAATATCAGAACACATCATCACAACAGAATTTCCATTTAAGCCACCTGTTTGCCTAGTTTCCTACTCAGCCCATCTCAAGCCCATAATATAAAAATATTAATACTTCTAATTCCATTGTTGACAAAGTCATAGATACTTCTAATATAGGTGTGAGTTACTTATATGCATTCAAACTGGAAGTAAATATCAACTTTACATTAGAGGAAAGTAAAAATAAAGAAGTAGCCATTCACTCTAATTTGAAGAACCCCCTGAATTCCAGTCAAGAACTGCTGAACTACAGGAATTCTCAGGAGTCCCAGAAGAAGGAATTCTGTCACCTGTATCTGATTTGTCTGTCTCATAGTTTGTCTCCCTTTTCAGTAAGACATCATCATATGCTAAATAGTGCTAGAGGCTATAGGAGGACTGGAGGAGGATGAATAAGGAATGCATGGGTTTGTTTTGGAGTGATGATAATGTTCTGCATTGGTCTGATCTGTGAGTTGACGCAATGAATGATTTCAATTCATAACTGGTCTTAAGACTAAAGTTGGAATTTGGCATTGGAAGGACGATCCTATTGCACTGCTATTTAACTTTTTGGTCCTTTAGCTTTTTAGCATTGCTATTTGTTGACTTTGTAGGCTGAAGGTCTTAAGCAAACAGCCTTGTCCAACCCAAGCATCACCTATACGACACAACCCAATTTGTAATTCTTCTACCTTTACCCATTGCTGTTTAGCTACAGACTGCCTGCTGCTTTCCCCACTTCCCAGGTTTTCTCCCACAACATCTCACCTCCATACAGGAATTCAGTTGTCCTGAGCCTATGTCACCTCTAATGGGAAAAATTTGACCTAGTGTCTCTTCTCTTCTACATCTTTTTACCACCAAATAAAGAATCCTGAATACAATTTCATCTTACTGTTCCACTTTAACAGTATACAGATTACTTAATTTTTAAAGGTTATTTTTAAATTCAAAATACACCTTTTATCTCCTCTCTTTTACAAATCCAGGGAAATCTGTCAAACAAAAACACTTATATCAGATGATATAAACATAATGTTTACATGATATTACCCGTATATCAGGTGAATGGAGGTAGAGATGTTGACTCGATTTTAGTAAAATTAAACCATTACCACCAACTTTAAATCTTTCAAAGGATAAAATTCTCTTACCTAATTCCCAAAGGGACTCTATATTTCTTCTCAATCTTCTTTATTTCAATTTTGTTTGCCTATAGTCCATGTTTTGAAGAAAATATGTAATTTAATTTTTAAATTTTGTTTGCTTAATTACATTTTAAATATACATTAAATATACATTTTCCATAAAAATAATATATTAGACATTATCAAAATTAAAGACTCTTGTGCTTCAAATGACACTATGAAGGAAATAAAAATATAACTCACAGGTATTGGGAGAAAATTTTGGGAAATTATGTATGTGATAAGGGACTAGGATCTAGAATACATAAAAAACACAACTTGATAATAAAAAGACAAATAATCTAATAAATGAAAAAAGAATCTAAATAAATATTATTTTTAGATATTCCAAACAGCCAGAAAGCACACGAAAATATGCTCAAGGTCATTGGCTATAAGGGAAATGCAAACCAAAATCACAATGGCGTACCACTTTATACTCAGATGGCTAGCAGGTTACCATACGAATCAGCAATTCCACCAGTAGGTATATACCCAAAAGAACTGATTTCTATCCCTTCTTTTTGAGGCTCATAACTACATATTTTTAAGATTCTGTTTAAGAAAAATATACTCTAGGAACATTTGTATACCTTTTCCCATTCCCCATCCTCAGGTACAACACACATAGACATGGACACACACAAATATACACACTCGCAAACACTCAGTCCATCTTAGATATACGATGGACCTATAGCATGATGGACTTACCTCCACCATAGCTCTTAAGAAATTGTATTGACATAATTTGTCTTTCTTTGTGACTATAAGATATTTAAGGTCAGGGACCACATCTGAGTTATCTTTATTCACAGAAAATAAGATCAATCATGGTCACAATTAAGTATCCAAAACATGTTTCTTCAACTGATTTGACCTGAGGCAAAACAGCAGGAGGCAGAGGTGGCTGTGAGTCAGAGATGAGTGTGAGTTGTGACTTGTCAAGTGGTAGGAGTTCTCAGTGACCCTGGGATTACAGCATTAGAAGGTAGCAGCCCTAATCTCTCCGGATTTGTCTTTTAAAATCTTATTTTCCCATGCAAGAGGAGGAGAAAATGTTCCCCCAGATGACTGTGAATCTGACCCTAGGGTCAAAGAACAAAGTCATGTTTATTGTTATTTTATTCTGCCTTTTCTCCAGATTTAACATAAACTTGTGGGTTCATTTCTCAAAAAATAAAATGTATGACTAGATATGGAACAGGATGACAGGATCACAAAAGCATGCATTGTGTAATGTGACATAAATTTTAGGAAGAGAAATCAGAGTAAACACATAGGGAACCAAGAGGAAAATACTAAGTATCTCTTTTGATTCCAAGATCTTTCATGGTTAAAATCACTTATTCCTTATCCTGCATTCCCACTTACTATCTTCCAAATCCACTTCATCGGAGCATAAGAATCATAAAAATCCTCACTTAAAGGACCACCATTGACTCCGTGGAAGGTCCACTTTTCTTTTCATAAGGTCATAAGGTGAGCACCAGAATTATTCTTGACAGGAAGTTTTACATTATAATTGTGTAAGGAAGATTCACTACAAAAAAAAAAAAAAAAACCTCAGCTAGATGTACTGCAAAAGATTTAACCCTAAGAATCACATTAGTTGGAAGAAATCAGTTGATTTTAAGAATCCAATCTATGAAGAATTTGAAATCAATTCACTACTAATACATCCCCAGTTATCCCCTCTTTGTTCAACCTGTGCCTTCTCTTCTCCTCCCTCTAATAATCTTACCAATATTTTTTCATGTAATGGAGAAAAAGATCAACTTAGCCTGTCAGCGCCAGGACACACACTCCCCTGTTGAGGGGGAAGCCCAGCAGGTGCGTTGGCTGCAGTCAGGGCAGCACAGAGACAGTGGGCACCTTTTCATAAAGGCAAGCAACTCAGTAAAATCTCCCCAGTACACCCTAAGGACATGGCAGGAAGGGGAATCCCCATATTCCCACGCCCTAACAGTCTTACTGTTGACATCGGGGTACACTTTGCAACAGTGGTTCCATTTAAATGGCATGAATGGGGATACTAAGAGCAGTCTCTGGAGAGGCTGAAGTGCTCAGGAGAATTCTGAGCCATTTGGGTGGATCCTGAGATGCGTTTCGGATCAGAAGGTCCCAAACAGTTACAGGGAAGATAGAAAATAACATGTAGTTAGCACTCATATCTCCATTTACTGGTCCCATCACTAGCTGCACTTTCAGGTCTTCCTTCTGGGGAAGCAACATGTTGAGGAAACTCAGTGTTTGGTCTTTGTAGGAAAAAATACCAGGTTGCAGCTTGAGTCTACTGCACACTCTCTGTGTGATTTTGAGAATGTTCATCATTTGTAGAATGTGAATGTGATGTGTCTCAGATAATAGTAATTACATGAACATCATAATGTCTTCACATGGTAATCGCTCAATAAATACTACCCTAATTATTATAATCAAGGTCAGGGGATTGAGATTATGGACAAGTACTGAGTTTTGGCAGATGTCATATATACCACATTGTTCATGAAATCTATTATACATTTTCAGAAACCTAAACTACCCAGCTGAGAAGCTGAAAAACTAAGCACAAATCAGCTGCAAAGACAGGCACACACACACACACACACACACACACACACACACAAGACTAAGAATACTTCAAGCTGGGTTGGGCATGGGTGGGGAGTGAAGATTAGGGTCTGAAAACAAGAGAGCTTCTGGGAGAATCTTCTGGCAGTTGTGGCTCCTTAATGACTACCCAAAGAGAGAGAGCCAACTGAACAGGAACCAGCTATCACAAAACCTAACTGGGCGGAATATTCTAGTTGGTAAAGTTAGTTAATTATGTGGTAACAATCTTCATTTCTTTACTGATTTTTCTGTCAATTTGTTTTAAAATTTACTAAGAGAAATTCATCAAAATATATGTAAATCTTATGTTTAGTAAAGTTTGTTATTTTGTAATTTTACATTTTGAAATAATTATAGGGTTTTAAAAAATTGAACCAATAGTACAAAGAACTCTCATACTTCTCTTACCAAAATTCTCTAATTATTAACACTGTACCATATTTCTCTATCACTTGTCTCTATTTATATACATATTATTTTAATAATTTGACAATAAGCTATAGGCATGATGCCCAGAATATAAAGAACTTCCAAAAATTAATAGAAAAAGTAAAAATAATTCCAGTTTTTAAAAAGGGCAGAATACTTGAACAGACACTTTCAATATAGGAAGTACAAATAGCTAACAAGCACTAAAAAGTTACACAAGATAATTAGCCACCAAGGTATATAAATTAAAACCACTGCAAAATGCCACTAACCCTAATCAAAATGGATAAAATGACTGAGAGTGTGGAGCAATTTACATTGGTTATGATAGCACAAATCAGTCAATTCAAAAAGTCCATTTGGAAGGATCT
This sequence comes from Mirza zaza, assembly GCA_008750895.1. Taxonomy (NCBI): domain Eukaryota; kingdom Metazoa; phylum Chordata; class Mammalia; order Primates; family Cheirogaleidae; genus Mirza; species Mirza zaza. The sequence goes on along the minus strand of VSMD01116597.1, from coordinate 9,403 downwards.
TTGAATACTAAGGCAATCATATGTCCCTTCCCTGTGATCCACTAATTCCTCTCCTGAGTATATATACCCAAGAGATACCAATGTTTATATTCACCAAAAGACATAAAAAAGGATGTTTATATTAGCTTTAATCATAATGGCCCAAAATGGAAACAATATAAATTTCCATGGACAATAGAAAGCATAAATTGTGGTACAGTCATGCAGGGGAATGCTATAAAATAATTTTAAAAGAATGAACTTTTAAAATAATTTTTAAAAAATGAAAGCATTTAAAAGAATCCTATAAAATAAATTTAAAAGAATTAAATAAATGAATTTAATAATTCATTCATTAAAAGAATGAATTTTAAAAGAATGAACTTTAATTATTTAAAATAATTTTAAAAGAAATTTAAAAGAATGAACTGCTAGGAACAACCACAATGATGTTTAGTAAAGAAGTCAGACACACAAAAAAGTGCATACTGTATGACTTCATTTATTTGAAGCTCAAGAACAGGTAAAACTAATTTATACTTTTAGAATTCCAAATAATGGTTACTTTTGAGGGAGTGATGACTTGGAGTTTACTGGGAGCCTTTTGATGTGCTGCGAATGTTCTACATTTTGATCTAAATGATATTTACACATGTATATACATGTGTAAAAATGTATTGAGCTATACTTAAGATCGGTGCATATTACTGTATGTAATACCTCATTAAAAATGAAAGAGAAAGACTAGAAGGAGGAGGATAAATAGAGAAGAAAAGGAGGAGAAGGAAGAAGAGGAGGAGGAGGAGAAGAAAAAGAGAAGGAAGAAGATAGAAGAGAAAAAATGAAGTTAAGCATTGAATTTAAATTGCTGGGGGCTGGAGTTAGGGAGGGAAGGGATAGCAGAGCATATCCAAAGGCACACACAGGGAAATAATAAAGATAAAAGAAGAAATCAAGCAAATAGACAACAAAATGTAAATAAGATTATCAAAATCTCAAACTGGTTCTTTGCAAAGATTACTAAAATAGTCAAAACTCTGTCAAAACTTATTTTTAACATTGAAAATGGTGAAGTAGGGGACTCCAGTGGGTCATCCTTCCAAAGACATACAATGCCTCCCCTCAAAATACTATCAGATTAAACTTTATCTGAACTCTGGAAAATAGTTAAAAGTTTATAGCAATAAATAAAATACATAATAAATACATAAATAAATAAACAAGAGAGGGATTTTGAAATCATTATAGTAATGTGTTATATACTGAGGAATATGATTAACTCCACTTTCTGCACCTGAAAATCAAACAAATAACAAAAACAACAACAAAGAGGAGCAATTAAGATTGCATGCTATTTGTTTGGAAATATAAAGTCAGAAACAGACTACAGAGAACAAAAATAGACTGAATCCAGCAGGAATTTAGCATCTCATGTAAAAAATATTTCAAATTGATGGGAAATTTTCCAATAATGGTGAGAAGTGAGTATTTGGAGAAAAAAATCTAAGGTAGATCTCTATCGCATTTCCCATCTCAAAATAATTTCTAGATGTATAAAGATGTAAATGAAGCCATGTATGTAAGCAAACTACAAAAACCTTTGAAGAAAAAAAATGGATGCTTTTTAAAAAGCATAACTTTTAACAACAAAAGCCTTTCAAATATTAACACAAAAAGCAAAAGTCTTAAGGAGGAACACTGACTGATTCACACAGATTAAATTAAAAATATATGTGTGATGCAAAAATACAAAAAAAAAAGTGAACTGGCAAAGTAGACACTTATTTCTAAGGCAAAATCAAAGAACCAAGGTTTCATAATATTCCAGGATTTTACAAAGCAATAAAAGAAAGTTGAACAGGTCAATAAAAGAAAATGAGCACAGGAAATACAGTCACTTCACAGAAAAAAGAAGTGAAGATGATCAATAAACATAATAGAAAATTATACTCATCCTCAAGTATAAAGGATTACATAATAAAGTAAAAATGAGATATCAATTTTTACTTGACAGATTAGTAAAATTGAAGTGTTTGAAAATAACAAATATTAGTAAAGGTGTAACTATTAATAAAAAAATTTTCATGAAATTTTGATGGGAGTGTAAATTAATGCAACTTTTTAAAGGACAATTGTCAACATCTGTTGATGTTTAAAAGATAAATACCTATAGACCCAGCAATTAAGCCTCAGGAAAATTATCCTTCAATATATCTGAAAGAGTGCAAAGATGTATGTTCAAAGATATTCACTGTGGCAACATTTCAATGTCTACAGATTGTAAATAACCCAGTGTACACTAATATGGATATAGTTAAATAAATCATGGCATATTTATACCATGGAGCACAATTCCATTTATTTTAATGAGCTAGATTTATATGTGCTATGAAACCAAAACTCAACTGTGAATAATGTATAAGCCAAGTCACAAAACCAATAAAACAATAATATTCAATTAAGAGCATTAACTTAATGAGATGGATCATGGTTTGCTAAAACTAAATTGTCACCAGAAACATGAGTGGGGAATTGACAACTTCATATTATTTTTCTTTAATCTTACATGGCTATACTACCACCCAACTCAATCCTCCCACCATTTTTCTCTTACATCTTTTGGTTTTGAGATGATACGAATGTATCATTTTGATGTAAAACTTTCCTTTGTCTTCAATTTTTTATTACCTTGAGAGAATTATAAGAGCAATTCCATTTTCATGAAGTCAAGCCAATGTCTTAATTTAATGATTTAAGTAACTAAAGTCTCATTATACAAAACTGTCTTTTGACTGTGAATTTTCCCCTCAAAAGAAAAGCTTTGACTTTATGTCAAGTAACATATGCAACTTTAATATAACAGCACATTCAGAGCCCTTGTTGTCATGTTGATATTAAGACAGTGCTAACTAAATTAAGCTCCCTACTTAAGGCAGTCACTCAGAATCCAAACAATTATAAACTGAAATGAAAGTGCAAGTCCTAAAATCAAGATGCATTACTTGATCAGAAAGTCAGCATCTAGATGATCCAATATCTGCTCATTTTCATTCCTATTTAATTGCCATATAAACAAAGACACAATGTTGATAACTTGCTGACCCCTGAGAATACACCTGTTGGTGTCATTTTGAATGACATTGATGTAGGATATGAAAGAAGGGTGGGTATAATTTAGAAACTTTAGTCTGTGGTTTAACACAAATTGTAATAACACAAATTGTCCTAGGGTGTCTCAGAGGATGGAAAAGGTAATAAAGTTGAGGGCTCTTAAAGCTCCCGGGAATGCCCCGTTTGCATAACTCTTAGGACCTCAACTTTAAATCTTGTCTCAAAGGAAAATACTCTGTTCAGAAGGGGACCTAGGAGAACTGGAGTTTGTACATTTAGTCAAGTAAAGCAGAAAGGCTTGAGATGAAGTCAAACTAATAGGATGACTCTAGTGCAGGCCTGGGGAGGAAATGCTCAGGAGGCAAGCTACAGATGGATGCAGTCCTTCAAATGTGGATCTGCAGACTACAGAAATCACTCCCTCTCTCCTTTACCAGTGATCCCACATTGGAGGGATCCTGCTTTGCCTCTACCCTCAGGTGAGAGAGGAAAATCTGCTGATAAACCTCAGTCTGCAGGATTCTGCAATACTGGTGGAGTGGGTTGGAGGTGGGCACCATGTTGGGGAAGATCAACTTTGCCATTTGCACTCCACACATTTACACAACAGTCTTGCACTTACACAACAGTCTTTTTGGGTATTTAGGATATCCATCACTTTAAGCATTTATTATTTCTATGTGTTGGGAATATTTCAAGTCCTCCCTTCTAGCTATTTTGAAATATACAATACATTGCTGTTAACTACAGTCACCCTACTCTGCTATTGAACATTAGAACTTGTTTCTTCTATGTACCTGTATGTGTGTGCCCATTAACCAAATTTTCTTCATTACCATCCATCCCACACAGACACACCCTGCTCAGTCTCTGGTAGATCATTCTACTCTCTACCTCCATGAGATTAACCGGTTTAGCTCCCACATATGAGTGAGGATATGCAATATTTGTATATCTTTACCTGGCTGATTTCACTTAACATAATGACCTCCAGTTCCATCCATGTTGCTGCACATGACAGAATTTCATTCTTTTTTAAGGCCAAATATTATTCCATGTGTATTATACAATATTTTCTTTATCTGTTAATGGAAACTTATGTTATAATCATATAAAACTCTTAAAGTAATACCTGTTATGTGTTTAATGTTCAGACAAACACTAGGTTTTTTTTTGTTTTTGTTTTTTGCTGTTAAAACCTTAGATTAGCCGGGAGAAAATGTATTTCTCAGTTTTGTAATTGTATTTAGTGAGTTATAATTACATTGAATATTTTTCTTACATTCAGTAGCTATTTTCATTTCTTCTTTGTAGTCTGCTCATATTCTTGGCCTATTATATATTGGACTTAACAATTTTCATAGTGTTTTATGTGAACTCATGGTAATAAAGTTATTAAACTTTTCTCTGGCATCCCCCTCAAATATTTTCCTCAGTTTGCAGTTTATCTTCTAAGATTGCTTATGATATAATCTCACAGAGAAGTCTTTCAATTTATGTTGTAAACTCTACACATATTTTCTTTCATGATTTCTTAGAAGACTTTTGTATTTTTCAAGTCTGGTGCTATCCAGACCAGATATTACAACAATTTTAACTTATTTTTTCTTTTTTATTGTTTTAATTTTAATATGTGGTTGATTAATCCAAGTGGAATGGTCTTTAATGTAGATATGCTAAGGACTTATTTTTAAATTAAGGAAAAGTTTATTATTTTTAAGAGGTCAAATTAAGACTGATGCATAAAAACTGCTTCATATACTTTACATATACTTTACTGCTTCATATACATAAAATATACTTTCTGAAGTATATGTTATAATTAAATATATAGTATTTTGAACAGTTAATCATGCAGTTTTCTGCATAGAAATAGTTGTAATAACAGTATATACAATTATTTCATAACAATTAGCCAGTTGGTATAATTCACATGAACTCTAACATCCTAACATGAGAATAAGCCAGAAAAAACTTTAACAATATTATACCTTATCTGTAACAAAGTGGTACTGAGGGGAGAGGATTTGGAAAAAACAATAAAGTCAATTTAAATTACAACCAAGTAAGAAGAATAAAAATATCCATTCACTGTCAATTAGAACTTGTTGGATATCAAAGAGCTAGAAATATCCAATTAGGTTGCAATTCTAACATGAGCCTCTTCTACAGGACTTAATGTCATAAACCCAACAAAAATTTGTTCTTTTTGCTTGGGTCAAACAGGTAAACAGGCATAAATCTCAATGGGAGAAGAAAACCAAACCTCTGTGGCTGAGTTTATCTTCCTGGGTCTTTCACAAGACCTGCAGACCCAGATCCTGCTATTTATTCTTTTCCTCCTCATTTATCTGCTGACTGTGCTTGGAAATCTGCTCATCATCATTCTCATCTTCATGGATTCTAGACTTCACACTCCCATGTACTTTTTTCTTAGAAACCTCTCTTTTGCAGATCTCTGTTTCTCTACTAGCATTGTTCCTCAAGTGTTGGTTCACTTTTTGGTAAAGAGGAAAAATATTTCTTTTTTTGCATGTATGACACAGGTAATTGTCTTCCTTCTGGTTGGGTGTACAGAGTGTGCTCTGCTGGCAGTGATGTCCTATGACCGGTATGTGGCTGTCTGCAAGCCCCTGCACTACTCCACCATCATGACCCAACAGGTGTGTCTCAAGTTGGCCATAGGGTCCTGGGCTAGTGGGACACTAGTGTCTTTGGTAGATACCACCTTTACTTTCCATCTTCCCTATCGGGGACAGAACATAATCAATCACTACTTTTGTGAACTCCCTGCCCTTCTGAAGCTGGCTTCAGCAGACACTTACAGCACAGAGATGGCCATCTTTGCAATGGGTGTGGTAATCCTCCTGGCTCCTGTCTCCCTCATCCTTGCCTCTTACTGGCATATCATCTCCACTGTCATCCAGATGCGATCTGGGGAGGGGAGGCTCAAGGCTTTTTCCACCTGTGGCTCCCATCTTGTTGTTGTTGTCCTCTTCTATGGGTCAGGAATATTCACCTACATGCGGCCAAACTCCAAGACCACAAAGGTGCAGGATAAGATGATATCTGTCTTCTATACCATGGTAACTCCAATGCTGAACCCCATAATTTATAGCCTGAGGAACAAGGATGTTAAAGGGGCTGTCAGGAAACTAGCTGGAAGAAAGTTCTCTTAGTTTAGGTGACCTCTCAGTCTGACTTTTAGTGCTGTGTTAACAACCTTAAAAGAGGAGCAGGATTTTTGTAGGTGGTTATGAATTAGTCATTTCAGGAAGAAGCATAAAAGTGAAGGACATGTTATAAAAAACTGAATACTCCACTCAAACATAGAACATAAGCAAAGGATGAAAGGTTAGGATATTTCCTGATTATCACTGGTACCAGGTTCTATTTTGAGAAGTTTGTAGACAATTCAGCTGCCACGGACATGTTTTAAACAAAATCACAATTGAATCTAAGAGGTTTAAACCAGATTATCCTGAAATAATGTCTAATACAAATTGCATGCATAATTCTAACATCAGAGGCATGTCAAGTTGCAAGTCCTGTTTATATGAATCTTGGAATAGACTGATTAAAACAATTAATATATGTGAAAGAGTCTTTAATTTGGGGATCATTCAGGCCCAGAGTATTTCAGCTTGTGAAAAGGTCATATTAAATAGTTCATTGTGTTCTCCCCTGAAATCTTCAGAAAATAGTTTTTTGTTGTTGTTGTTGTTGTTGACACAGAATCTCACTCTGTTGCCTGGGCTGGAGTGCCGTGGCATAAGCCTAACTCACAGCAACCCCAAATTCCTGGGCTCAAGCAATCCTTCTGCCTCAGCCTCCTGAGTAACTGAGACTACAGGCATACACCACCATGCCCAGCTAATTTTTTCTATATATTTTAGTTGGACAATTAATTTCTTTCTATTTTTAGTAGAGACGGGGTCTCGCTCTTGCTCAGGCTGGTTTCGAACTCCGGACCTTGGGCAATCCTCTTGCCTCAGCCTCACAGAGTGCTAGTATTACAGGCCAGAAAATCAGTTTTACATAATCACCCCAACTTTCATACAAGCATAGTTAGAATAAAATTATATTTATTTCTCCTACCTAAGATTGAGCAAAGTCCTCCTATCTTTTCAACCCTATATTATCCTTTAGAATTCTAAAGCTATATCGTATTTTTGTCAAATTTATTTTTAGAAATTTATATTTTTATGCTATCATAAATGTCATTTAAAAATAATTTGTGATGTTATTTATATGTCTATATTTCTATATTATTTAGATTTTATGTGATTTGAACTTTATTGTGATTTATTACATATGTGTGAATATTTGAAAACATTTACAATTTAAAATACAATAGCAGCATGAACACCCACCATCTAGACCAGCAAAAGCTTTAGAAAGCCCCGTGATGACCCCGAAATTTCATTCCCACCCCTTTCTACAGGGGCAACCACTATCTTAAATATTGTGTTTATTATTCCTTAGCTTTTTTCCCCCAGGGGTGTTAACTATATACATTTGCATCTCTGAACAAAGTTGTTGTTAGCTGAATTTGGTGACTTTGCTGCTGGTTATAATCTAGATGAGATCTGTTTCAGTGAAGGGAGGAAAAGTAAGAAAATGGAAACAGAAAATATGAACACGAGTTTGGAGCAGTATTACTGTGAGACTGAAGGAAGAAATAAGGTATGGTCAGGAAAGTAGGATTACAGGGGATTTAATTTATTTTATTTTAGGATCCTAGATTACTCCTCCATTTTCCTTGAAGACTTTAGCCCCTGGCTCACTGTGGCTCCCTCCAACCCACTGCTTTTGTTATAATTTTCACATAGAATGACATGTTTGAATATTCTACATACTCACATTCCCTGATCCTCACTTCTCCAATGATCTCAGCTATTAACTGCCTTGGCCGTATCTTAAATGCTGCCGTTACTGATAACTGAGATGCCTCTGACCAAACCCTGAACACACAGACTCCTGAACAAACTAAAATGGCTGCTGTTTTAAGGAACTAAGCTTTTAAATGGTTTGTTATGCAGCAGTGGATTCCTGAAACACTGAGAGAATCACGCTCCCACTCATTCCACCAGAACAGTGCCAACGAGACTTCTTCCCATGACCAGTGGAAAGCTGCCTGTCTGAAACCACTACCTCTCATGCTATGGAGGAAGAGCAGAAAGAAAGGCCCAGAAAACTTCTGGTACATATACCCAAAAATCATAATAAAGATGACGTATCAGTCAAGGTTTTTAGTTGCAAGTAACGGAAACTGAGTCTGTATGTTTAAGCTAAAAATAAAAAATGTTGAACTAATGGTAAATTCAGTCCTGCAGCCAGAATCACAGGCCAAAATCATATCACAGAATTGGTCTGATGAGTACATGGCTGCCATTCAGCACTAGATGGCGCAGTTTACCCCGCCCATACCATCAAACACACCAGCGGTGCCCAGGGACTGGTTTCATGGAAGACAATTTTTTCCATGGACACTGGGTGGGGGATGCTGGTTTCGCAATGATTCAAATGTATTACACTTATTGTGCAGCCAAACCTCTCTGCTAATAATAATCTGTATTTGCAGCCGCTCCCCAGCATTAGCATCACCACTTCAGCTCCACCTCAGATCACCAGGCATTAGATTCTCATGAGGAGGACACAACCCAGAGCCCTCACATGTGCAGTTCACAGTAGGGTTCGAGCTCCTGTAAGAATCTAATGTTGCAGCTGATCTGAAAGGGGTGGAGCTTATGTGATGATGAGAGTGATGGGGAGCAGCTGTAAATACAGATGAAGCTTTGCCTGCTCACCTACCACTCCCCTCCTGCTGTGCAGCCATTCCTCTCAGGCCACCAACCAGTACCATTCCTGCAGCCCATGGTTGGGGACCACAGAAATACAGGGCACTGCTGCTGGAGCTGCTGATTCTAGAAACTGGATATTGCTGTGTCCACTGCCACTGTCAGAAAGAAACAGAAAAGAAATTGTCTGCTGACAACCACAACCTCAGCCAGGCGATCAAGGTTAACGCCAACAATGATAACTCATGTCAATAGCATGTCCCCTTGGTATGATGCAATGAATATGCCACTCTATCTCTGTGACCTTCATCTTCAAAACCTATAACCCGAGTCTAATCATGACAAGAACATCATACAAATCCCAATAGAAGGAACTCCTACGAAATACCTAACCAGTACTCATTAAACTTTCAAGGTCATCAAACTCAAAGTCTGAGAAACTGTCACAGCCAAGAGGAGCCTAAAGAGACATCACAACTAAATGTAATGTGGTATGCTGGATGGGATCCTGG
>VSMD01116589.1:0-32216 GCA_008750895.1 Mirza zaza | reverse complement strand
CTACTCTTCATCACTATTTTCACAAATCTAAAAGCTGTGCTCAAAACATAAAAAAATAAATTTGAGGGTCAATTCTCCACATAAATTTTGCTCTAAACTTTCTCAGTTCCAAAAACTTTCATTTGTGTTACAGAGTCATCAAATTCTCTCATTGATCTTTCGAAAACTCTCCACAAATCTCTGTGAAATTAGTTATGGACCACCACTTTCTTGAACTGATTCTGTAACATGTTAAAATGATGTACCATTTACATGCCAGAATCCTTGGGGTAGGGATGGGAGGGCACACATTGAAAAACACTGATCTAAACATAGAAGCCAAACTATCACCAAGAAATGGCCTTATACCAAAGCAATGGTTACAAATAAAACCATTCCTTGTGATAGCTAACACTATGACTAGAAAAAAGTGGAGGTTACGACCACCCCTTAGTGTTTTCATAAAATAGATTTACATTTATTTTTAGTGATGTGTATGCATTTTTCACAAATACTATATTAAAAATAACCATAGCTGGTTAAGAATGCAGACCCTGGGTCCAAGCCCCAGCTTGGTCATTTACCTGCAATGTGATTCTGGACCTATCATTTAACCTGTTTCCTCATGTGTAAAATGAGGTTAATAACAGCATTTATCTCCAAAGGTTGCTATAAGAATTAAGCCAGTGATAATAAAGTTACCATTATTATAAGAGTAGGAAACTGCCAGTCCTCATCTGAATTTTATTTAAGCCTTAATTTACTTAGTTTAGAGCAACTTTTAGAGTTATTAAATTTTAACTGAATATACTCAAAACTCTACTAAAACACCACAAGATGGGGATGTTACTGCATAAATCTCTTGCCTTTTTCCCTCCTGCCCACATAGTTCTGTATCTAAGTTTGGCTCTAAAAACAGTCTACTCTTGTCTTTATTGTCTTTCAATTCTGTGATGAAGTAGTGAGATCTGGTGGTACGAGCTCTACTACCAGTCTGTTTGGGTTCAAATTCTTAGGCAAGTTATTTAGTCACTCTCTGCCTTTGTTCCTTCCATCATAAAATAGAAGTAATAGTAGCCATTCCACAAGGTGTTGTACAGAGTCAGTGGGTTAAGACATGTAAAGCACAATGCCTAACACAGAATAAGCACTCGATATAGTAGCTGCTATTATTTTCTATTCTCCCCCCCTTTTTATTTCTCTCTTTTTACTGGACATTAAATATTTGAATATTTTTACAATAATTTCTTTTATATTTTATATCCCCTATTAATTTTAAATGCAGATGAATATATTTCTATTCTTATTCAAAAAAAGGTCCTTTCCACACCCACAATTAGACCCCAACAAAATAGATCTAAAACCAAATAAAAACACTTTTTATTTTTGAAGAGAAAAACTCTACAGATTTCCAAGAAACACACACGATAAAAATCAGGGCATACGTCAGTGTTGGGGTCGGGGAGGAGAAGGAATGTGTTTTAAAAATGTTTATGTGAACTAGACTTTTCCTCTGGCTTTTACCAAGTCATCAGCCTCTTTTTTAATCTGAGGCCTGTAACTTCGAATTTGGCAAAAGGTTTTGCTGAATCTTATAAATCTTATGATGAGGAAAAAAACCTTTGAGTCTGCTATAAACTATAGTAATAGCTTTAAAAAGTATTTTCATTTTAAAAACACAATTTCATGTATAAAATTCCAAATTCAATGAAATCATTAAAATTTAAATTCCACCAGAAAAATAAATATGAAGGTATATCTTAACTTTTAATCACTAAACCCTCTTTTTTACGAAATTTATAATGTGCAATTATTATTTAAATTTGCAAACTGTTGTCTTATTGAAAAGTGTTGTTTCATCAGTTAACATGAATAAAAGTACCACAAAGATGAGTAAATCAGCTGCAATATATTTCACAATGGTTGAGAAATATAAAGAGCCTTTATTAGAATTTATTTCAACCACAATGAATTCTAATTTTAAAAACATAGCAAATGATCATTGCTGATGGACTTCATAAGAACATTGACTGAAATTAATCTGTTAATTCATTTTATGTATATCTATGGATAATATTTTTATGCTAAAATGTTCTTCAACATTCAGGAAACAATCATTTTTACTAATCAGCTTTGCTTTATTTTTAAGATTTTAATGAAATCATGAAGCAAATGTGGTTTTGGAATTCAAATACAGACTTCCCAGTGATTTGACCTACTTATAATCTCTTCAGTCTTGGTTTCAATGGAATAATGCACTTACCAAAGGAATAGTTATGAGGCTTCAATGAGATGACATATGTGAAGTGCCAGGAAGCACCGTATTTTAAAACCCAAGAAAAAGAAAGGCAGGGAAAAAAGGCGAACACTTTCTGATGTGAAACTGTACTGTGCCTGTCCCTGGTAGACTTCAGAGAACAGCATTAGTATTAGTATTTTTTAAATGACAAGAGGACAATGACAAAATTTTGGAAGCTAGAAAGTTTATGGCTAAGTGGTAACCAAATTTAGCATAACCACGAAAAGCTGAATGCTGGGTCAGCACTGAAGAAAAGCAGAGGAGCGCTCAATCTACATCATGTAACTTCAAAAGTCTCCAGAAGCAGCAGCAGAAGTAATGGTGGAAGTAAAAGCAGGAGGATTGGTTGAAAACATATTTAAGAAAGCAGTTAGTTCCAGATTCTCTCCTTTACTCGCCCACCAGCAGTGGTCTCAGGTACAAACTAATATTCAGCCACAGGACCCAATAGACCATAGCTGGGCACCAGGTTCACTCAGTTCTGTAGAAAGACAAAGACAGCATGCTGGCATCAGGCATGCCACCTTCATGAAGAGTCCATACAGATCACCAGGGGACTTTTTTGAAACCTTAAGTGATAGCTCATTGTAAGGGATACTATGTGGGTAAGTGCAGAAATCACCCTGACTTGGGGATACTTCATACTCCACAGAAACTAGTAGTACCTTGTAACAGCCAATGAGGTTAAGTTACAGAGTCCCTCAACGGACATGTTCATTCTTATCTACAAGAGTTACATTGCACAATAGGAAATCAAGGTCTGTGTCTTTTCATAGGCTTATATAGTTCTTCACGGACAGTTCTCCTGGTCCATACGCACTTACCAATCAAGGGTCAATTTACAATAGACAATATTACCTATAGGCATTCTATATTTAATCTTAATCCAGTAAATTTTCAGGAAAAGAATGCCAGAAGGAAAACCCAAGGTCAACCACTACGGAAAAAAAGGGCTCAGACTTCCTGTTAACCCTTTCTACCTAGAGCAGTAATTCTCAAATGGAGGTTGATTTTTTTCCTTGTAGCAATCTCTGCAGACCTTTTTAGTTTTCACTAAACTAAAGGAACATGTAGCAATCTCTGCAGACCTTTTTAGTTTTCACAACAGGAGGGGGTGTATATGCTACTGACTGACCATCTAGTGAGTAGAGGCCAGGGATGCTGTTAAACATTCTACAAGGAAAAGGACAGCCCCTTACCAACAAAAAATTATCCAGCTCAAATGTCAATAGTGCTGATGACTGATAAACCTGACCTGGAAGGATCAGAAAAAAGTTCACTGACTGAACACAGAGGACCACCCCCATGTCCCAATCTTTCTTTCCCAAATGCGCTGCTAAATTTAACCTTGGCAGTCAGGCATATGCCCTCCATGCAGAGGACTGGAATGATCTTCTCCCTTCTTTATGCCTGGTTTACTCACCAAACCTTCTATTAAAGTCTTAAATATTACACCATTGATTACTGGTATCCTTGCCCATGGATGTCACTAGATGACATTTAGAGTGGGAGAGAGGGACTTTTCACTTTTTACTTTATTTGCCCTTATATTGTTTGAACTTTTATAGTAGACGTATTTTACATAAAGACAGACACACACAAATGGTTATTAGAAGATCCTTAATGATTAGTTCATAACCTGTCCTCATGCACCTTGACCCAACTCAAACTACAGTAATATGACTGGAAATAATATCAATATGCAAAACAAACAATGACCAAGAAAACACATCCTAAATAAAATATTGCCCATATTCCAGCATGTAAATAAATCTAAAAAACATAAAATGACACATACTAAGTAGCTGGTGTTAAATATAATTTGCAGGTATCAGAAAATAGAAATCAGTTTTCAAGTTTTCTACAGAATATATATACCACTTAGATACGTTTCATTATTTTATTTATTTAGTTTTTTGAGGCAGGGTCTCGTTCTGTTGCCCGGGCTAGGGTCCAGTGGCATCATCAACAGCTCACTGCAACCTTACACTCCTGGGCTCAAGCAATCCTTCTGACTCACCCTCCCAAGTAGCTACCCCTGTTTCCCCGAAAATATGACAGGGTCTTATATTTATTTTTCCTCAAGAAGACACCCTAGGGCTTATTTTCAGGGGATGTGTTATTTTTTTTTAAGTATGGTACAACAATCTACATTTATTAAAATATGGTTAAGTTGTCTTCTTCTGGAACATCATCATAACTCTCCAAACCCCGAATTCCATCCTGAATTTCTTGTGATTCTATTTCCTTTAGAATCATTGGCCCCAATCTCTCGTGTGGAGCAACAGAGCTCTCATGGGGCAGATGAGAAGAGCTGCTCATCTTCTTTACTGCTCCGCGACAAAATGCATGGGTTGTGCAGATACACTACATAGCCACGCCCATCACTAGGTCTTATTTTTGGAGTAGGGCTTATATTACGCAAATGCTTAGAAATCCTGCTAGGGCTTATTTTATGGGTAGGTCTTATTTTCAGGGAAACACAGTAGGACTACAGTAGTGTGCACCACCATGCCTTGCTAATTTCACTATTTTTGTAGAGATGGGGTCTCACTTGTGCTCAGGCTCGTCTTGAAGTCCTGACCTCAAGCGATCCTCTTATCTCAGCCTCCCAAAGTGCTAGTATTACAGGCATGAGCAACCATGTCCAGTCTTCATTTTAATAAATGAAAATTTATTCTTTAGATATGATTTGCTAACTTCCTTTGCAATAAAACTCAAGTTTATCTCCAAATCACCATCATCCATCCTTCTTTTGTGCTTTACAGTACCTATTAGAACAATGCTAGGCACACATAGGTAGGTCCCAGAAGTTACTGATAAAAGTTGATCTAAAGAATTAAATCAATTGGGGTAAAAATCAATAATGTCAAATAATAGTTAAAATTTCCTCTGTAATTCCATAAACAATGTTTTACAAGATTTACTGTAGTATTAATCATTCATAAATAGATTTTTTAACCCTGTATTAAAGAGTAAACATAAGCTTATTGAAAAGATTGTCTTTATTTTGCCCCCACCAATTTTCTTAAGTTTTTATTTTTTATTTCCTTTTGAGATAGGGTCTCACTCTATCACCCAGGCTGGAGTGCATAATCATAGCTCACTGTACCCTCAAACCCTAGGCTCCTCCCACCTCTGACTCCCAAGTAGCTGGGAACTATAGGTGCATACCACCACGCCTGGCTAATTTTTACAATTTTTTGTAGATCTCACTATGATTGGATATAGTCAGGATCTCACTATGTTGCCCAGGCTGGTCTCAAACTCCTGGCCTTAAGCAATCCTCCCACCTTGGCCTCCCAAAGTGCTGGGATTACAGATGTGAGCCACTGCACCTAACCAAGTTTTTATTTTAAAACAAACATACATTAAAAAGCAATTCTTATCAGCTTAATAACTATTAATAGCTTTGTAAGCCACAATTCAATATTTTAAATCATGTGAAACAATTGATATTAATTCAAGGACTTCCAAATATCAAGGACTTCCAAGGACTTCCAGTCACAAGAATAAAAAAGAAACTAAACCTCTTATAAAGATGTTTGTGACACTGCAATATCTAGTAATATAGTCCTTGTATATTTTGATTTTAAAACTTAGCTCAGAAGTTATCTTTGACAAATTCTAAGTGTAGAAGAACTAAATTAGTTAAAATTACATTCTTTAATATGTCTCCTTTATTTTAACACTAAAATACCAAAAAAAAAAAAGTTCCCTCTATTTACCTCAGTAATTGGCTGCCCCTGATGTATCAAATCCAGTTCTTGAGGACGTGTTACTTTATCAATATCCAAAGAGTCCATGCTGGAGGCTGCAGAAGTGATGCTAGAACGAGAGGAGTTACTAATAGAACGTACTTCAGCATCACTCACTGTGCCTGCTGACGCGGTTCTTCTGTGCTGATTAGTTACTACAGGCTTAGTATCTTCTAGTACAGATTGCTGAGCAGCCTCATCCATGCTCAAGGAGGCCTGTTCTAATTGTGCAGTGATGTCATCTAGGGAGTAGTTGGCATGGGAAGGTTTAGTTATTTGATTAGATGAAGAAGATAATGCTTTCAAGGTGCCATGTTTTGACGTATGTCGGCTAGCAGGTAATTTCTGAGCAGCTTTTGTTTCTGTGGTTTGTCGCTTACTATTTCCTGAGCCAATACTGCTGAGCTCCTGCTCTATAGAGCAAAGATCGGCCATTAGCGCATCCAGATCCACAGTCTCTCCCTGATTCAGAGCTTCTGCAATGAACAGCACACACAATGTTTTTAGAACACACTTTATCAGAATTTGTACATTCTATTATAAATCAGTTAATAAATGCAGGTGGTAAAGCAAAATAATTCATCCTATTGAATCTAACATCAATCAAATAAAGTATTTCTAATAGTTTTTTTAATTCCAAAAGAAATTTTTGGAAACAAATAGTTCCCTTTTAATATTAGTAGCAATCAGAGGAAGAATAAAATTATGAGTTCAAAGACAAAAACACTATAAAAATCTTACATTGTTTCATGGTTTTAGTTGCATTCCCCCATGCAACTTTTTCCCGAAAGCTTTAATAAGTTGTTAATATGATCAGTGCCCTGGTAGAGATATTAAAATACCAAAAGAGCTGAGGGCATAAAAAGAGAAGTCAAAAGTCTAAAAAAGTTAAAGATTGGTATGTCAATTTCAAATACCACAAAGTTGACAAGTGGAATACATTAAATAAAGGCCGTAGGAACTGATTAAAATTTGCAGGTAATTTCACTGGACTTTAGTGCGAAAACAACAATTTAGTTAAGTTTGCTGTGGAGTTCTACCTGACTATGTACTTTGTCAATCACCAATAAATCAACCAAAAAACTATTTACATTCCAATTTACTTTTTTCTGTGATAATCTGAATAATATAATACACAGATCAAAACTATAAGAACTCAGTAAAGTTATGCATAAAGTTTTTATATTGAGTTTATATTTGGAATTGTGGCTGCATTGCTCTTACATTATATAACTTAGCATACTATCTCACATTTTATTTCCAATTACATCTTACCATTCAAGTTGTATATAGAGAAGCGGTAAGAAAAATTGGCCATGTTTGTTTCCTGGCGAAGAGGAGATCTTTTTACTGGTTCCGCGGGCTTGTCAGAATCCAAGCTCTTCAAAAATGAAAGTTCAGTAAGTCATATTAAATTCAAGGCTTCAATTATATAAAAAGATGAATGAAGCTTGTTTTATGATTAAGTGAATTGCCACAAAATAATTAATAAAACCAAAGTTCTTCTAAGCAATAGCCTTAAGGAAAAATTTGTTTTCATATTATTTTGGTTATAGTCATTTTAATTTTTAGATATATGCTTACTTTTAAAGGGGCTTTAGACTGTCATAGTTCAGAGTAAATATCTTTCCAAATACATCAAGTACAGTGACTGGCCTCATTTTACATAAATTCACTATAAAATAAGCTAGTATATGAATATGGACATGATAAAATAAGAAATAGAAAGAAACTATGCAGAAAGTTCTCTTCTTTCTTTCCTCAGAGCGATTTTGGTTTTGGTCCAGAATAGCCTCATTCTTTGACATGAAGTACCCTGAAGATAAGGGACAGTTCTGGATTTAAAATCAGAGAGACCAAAGACCTTAACAGAGAGCAACTACAACTTCAAACAATGATGAAATATCCTTGTTTTTTTCAAGCTCTACCAGCAAACTGTAACCCAGTTACACTGCTTGTGACAAAACTAGAAGTATAGTGCGCTTTGGGGTAAGGTGACTTTTAAGTTATTTCACCACCTTTTAAATAATACTCTTTTCCTCTTTAACCTTTTTATAATGAGGAAAAATGATATTATGACACAGAAATTCAGCTTAAAATATAGGAGAAAATACAAAGTACCAAACCGGTAGAAATGTCGGCTGCAGTGGAGCATCATGGAGTTCCTACTCTACCTAGAGCAGCTAGACAGACAGCTACCTGTCTTTTCTTTTCACCTCACCCCCCCAAGTATGGACAATAAAACTGCATGGTCAAGGATACCCCACTTATCAGGTGGTCCTATCATTTTCTATTTCCTCTTTCTCCCCCAGAATAGAACTGCATGGTCTAGTCATCTTCTCTATGCCAAAATTACCTTTTTAGAAAAACTAAGAATCAAATGAAAATGGTTTGGCAACTACACACATAAAATATTTCAGACAAAAAAAAAAATGTTACTTCTTGGCTGGGCGTGGATGCTCACGCCTGTAATCCTAGGACTCTGAGAGGCTGAGGCGAGCAGATAGTTTGAGCTCAGGATTTCAAACCAGCCTCAGCAAGAGTGAGACCTCGCCTCTACTAAAAAAAAAAAAAAAAAAAATAGAAAGAAATTAGCTGGACAACTAAAAATATAGAAAAAAAATTAGCCAGGTATGGTGGTGCATGCCTGTAGTCCCAGCTATTTGGAGGCTGAGGCAGTAGGATTGCTCGAGCCCAGGAGTTTGAGGTTGCTGTGAGCTAAGTTGATGCCATGGCACTCTAGCCCAGGCAACAGAGTGAGACTCTATCTCAAAAAAAAAAAGTTACTTCATCTGATTAGAGATGAAGGGAATGATCACTATGAAATCCTAGTAGGATTTGCAAACATTCTCCCCAAAATTCAGTATTAACAGATTGTGGTTACAAAGATGTCTGCCTTTCAAAATGATCTAGTAAGAATTACATGAAGAGTTTATTGGTTTCAATTCTAAACTGTTACAGAAACAACCTGGTACTTTAAGCTTCTACCTTACTCACCGTACTTTTCCATTATTTAACCACTTCGGTACGGCACTCACCGGCTGCGAAACCTTGCCCACAGCCAGCAGTCATAGTCCGCAGGATAGTTTGTGCTGTGCACTGACGACGAATCCATTTTGCTCTTGTGTGATGAGGAAAGCTTTAAAGCACTGAAAGCTCTTTTACTTTACAGGCAGCTTTACTTGTAATGTAAATCAGAATAGGTAATATATACACATATGTTTTTATTACATTATTTTTAAATGTTCACAATTTTATTTTGATAAATGAAAAATTAGAAAAGTCAAGTTTTGTTATTAACACTAAAGTCGATGCTGGGCTGTGTGCGTTCATTCACCTGTGGCTGTCGACTATAGTCGACGCTCGTACCGAAGTGGTTAAGGAATCTCATATTTACTCATTTTACAGAAATGTTCTTCCCAGAGATATTATGTAAAGAGAAATAAGATTTGTTCTATCAGTCTCATTGCCATGAAGTTAAATTTATTTTAATAAACATAACCATCTTCATATACTGAATACAATATATTAACTGGGGCAGTAACAACGGTATCCTTTTATTCTAAAAAGTGTCCTAGCTTAGAGGATAAGGTCACTTTTTTTTTTAAACCCAAGATCCAAGAAAGTAAAATGAAAAAATTTTGCCACTGTTTTAAAATGTAACCCAGAATGAATTCTGTCAGTATTGTGGAATCATGTAATAGAAAATATTTACATGTGAGGAAATTATTTACATCACAAAATATGTTCAAATTTACTTAGTTATGGAATAGTTTGCTGAAATTTAGACTTTAAAATTTTAGACCTCAAAACTTTTTAGCTAAAAATCTCGAATTTATAAAACAGATATTAAGTAATCCCTGTAGATGAACACAGCCTTTCTCACAAGTATTTCTTTTAAAACATCCTTAAAATAACCATAGAAGATAACATCTTCTGTTCTTGAGTGACTATTCATTTATTGTTAATGTTCTGAACATTTTTCCTTTCTAGCAGTATTTTTTGAAATTTAACTTATATCCATATCCTTATGTCTGCACATTTAACACACAGTGATGACTTCAAATCCTCAACCAATTTTTCAAGCACTATTGCTAACCTGAGTGAGTTTGTCTAGTTCCCCAAGCCAGGCTCCAAACATTTTGTCAAGGTCCTGATCTTCCTTGTCACTGTCCTCTTCAGCACCATGGTCAATTTCTTCATCTGATAGCTGCTCCATCTGAAATATTTGTGTAGAATGAATAGTTACAGGTTTAGCTTGGAAAAATTATGCACTATATGCTCTGATATATACTGCAATTGTCTGGAGTTGAATCTTCAAAAGTAGAAATTATATTATTAAATACAAAAGAAAATTAGAAGTCCTTAACGGAGAATGAAAACAGTGTTGACAAGTGAGTAGAAATGAGGAATAAAGTCTCAAATTTTTAGGAAATTGTAAAAGAAAAGCAAACTATCAGATTAGGACCAGAATCACAAGTAACAATACTAAAAAAAAATACGGAACACTCCCTTCAATCAGCAGAAGATACAACAATAGCACAGTTCTCTCCACTAAGAGATGCTGTAACACCCAAACACCACAAAGAAACAATTTAAAAAGAATTAAATGCAGCAGGTTATTATCTTGTTTATTCTGTAAAAATCTGTTTAGATACAAAGAAACATATATTGTGCAAAACCTCAGTCCAAGTATTCAAGAGTATCCAGAGAAAACTTGACAAAACAAAATTTTTCATCTAGTGTGGTCTGTTGAATTGGCTCCTCCTCCAATCCTACCCTCATTTTCTCCCGTCTTCTTTTTCTACCTTATTCACTTCTCCATCAATTTCTACAAAATCCAAGGAGAAAACAGAGTTGAAAATTTTTAAATTTATATATAAAATTTCCTGTGTATGGTGACTTTTCAAATATAAGTCCTCTGGAAGAAAAAATTATTTTCCCTCTTCTCATTAATAAAATAATGTGATACCTGACATGGAACGTGCACATTGTTTTGTAAAGATGGAAGGAAAGTTACATAAAATAAGATCAATGACTGGTCTGATTAATATAAAATTTCAATATTAAAAGCCCTGAGAAATCATTAAATAAAGCTTAGCTTTACTTAAACCAGCATATTCCAAAATAAAAATTATAGTCAGGCAGGCATGTTAGTTGGATAGTTTGGACTGGAGACAAATTAAAAAAATTTTTTTCCAAGTAAGCAAATCATTATAACCCTTGGTTTACAAAGTTATGGTAGGTATTTTATATTTCTTAATATCACAGTTACTGACTAAAACCAAACAAAATTTTATTTCTAAAAGAAGAGAAAAACCAGCATATTCTAAATTTGACCATAAACCCTTTGCCTTCATCTTCTGTCCCAGGGACACAATGAATATCATCACTATATGTTATATTAAATACTCTTGGCTCCCATTCTTAAAACAAATTTTAGGATAGAGGGAATATTTGGAATATAACCTGTCAGTTGGTTTAAACAATTCCCCAGAGATTATATAGTACATGGGCATCCCATTAGAAAAGATATCCTTAATCTCGAATAATAACTTGATCATATACATCAAGGGCTTCCAAAATTTAGGTGTCCCCCATATGACAGTATTAAGAGGTGGGGCCTTTAAGAAGTGATTAGGCCATGAAGCCTCCTTCCTTGTTAATGGGATTAAGGCCCTTGTGAAAGGCTTCATGAAGCACTGGGCTAGCTTGCTAGTTCACTCTTTTGCCATGTGAGGCACAGCCTTCCTCTCATTCCTCTCTCGAAGCAAGAAGGTCCTCAGCAGACACCAAGCACCGGACCAGTGATCTTGTACTTTGTGGCTTTCAGAACTGTGAGAAAATAAATTTCTGTTCTTTATAAATTACCCAGTCTCAGGAATTTTGGTGTAGCAACATACATGGACTAAAATGACATCTTACAGCCCCAAAGCAGCAGTCAACAAAATTATGTCTATGATCCTTAAATAAAAAAAGGTTAAGAGACATGTAAGGAATCTAATTATCTGACAAGGTGTCATGAAGTTAAATTTTAAATATTCTTTCACTATATAAAATTTTGCCAAAAGGGTCAACTAATGTTGCAAAATTAATGAAGTGACTCAGTTCTAAGATATTCCAATCATATCCCACTTAATCACTTTAAGGAAAATAATTTTCTAAGGCCTACTACTGGAAAGGACCACAGCTCATCAATATCTCTAAGAGAAATTGGTAATTTCCGTTTCTTAATCTTTCATCACTCTAACCATGCATTAATTAGAGCATTCTACTCTGGCAAATAGAAAATGGATCTACCTATCTTCCAATTCACAGATTTGGCTCTTAAAGAGATTTACTTTTTATAATTCACTTATAATATTTCTAGGATTTTTATTCATTACTAAATAATTTACAGCTCAATCTTAATAGAAACCTAATATCATAGTTCATTAAGCGATCTACTTATGAAAAACATAAAACGTTAGTGAAAAGAAAATCTCATCTCACCAGGTGACTTAATTACTCAAAAAAAAGTTGCTAGTTTGAGAAGATTTATGAGCTATAATCAGTCTTTATGAGGTTCAGTAAACAGAATCCAGACTATAACAGTCAACTTCCTCTTCCTAATCTTTAAAACTAAACACAAAAGAATAACCCAGAAGCTGAAATATTCTAGGATGAATTTTGTTTTAAGATAGTGATACTTATGCTTAGTTACATTTTATATCCCTAAGCACATTTAAAACAACTGGGCCTGCAGTACAGCTAACCAGTAGATACCATTATGTCACTTTTGGCAGAGATGGCAGCTTCAGTAACTTTAATGAATATTTCAGGTAACGATATGTAAAGCACTGTATTTATGGTGACTATATTCTCCACAATAAAAATTTGGTCACATGATAGAATGTTTATCCAGGTGACTCATTGGGAATTTGTGATGTATGTGTGTTATTATGTAATAACACACAGGATGAGGAAGTTACAGTGAAAGAGGATGGGGAGAGAACATTAGTCACAGACCTCTATGAACCAGACATTGTGATAGGAAGGTATCATCATTCCTATTTTATAAATGAGGGAAAGCAGATCAGAGAGGGTTGTGAGCTCTAGGTGTTCTTGGAGGAGGATTGATAAGACAGCACTCCAGGTACCCTACTTCAAGCAATATCTCTGATTTCAGTCATTTTACAGATGGGGCTTCCACATAAGATTTCATTTATGCCAAGAGTTTATGTTAAAAAAAAAAAAAAAGGGTTTAAATCCTACAGTTCGGCTGGGCATAGTGGCTCACGCCTGTAATCCTAGCACTCTGGGAGGCTGAGGCAAGTGGATTGCTTAAGGTCAGGAGTTCGAAACCAGCCTGAGCAAGAGCGAGACCCCGTCTCTACTGTAAATAGAAAGAAATTAATTGGCCAACTAAAAATATATAGAAAAAATTAGCTGGGCATGGTGGCGCATGCCTGTAGTCCCAGCTACTTGGGAAGCTGAGGCAGGAGGATTGCTTGAGCCCAGGAGTTTGAGGTTGCTGTGAGCTAGGCTGACGCCATGGCACTCTAGCCTGGGCAACAAAGTGAGACTCTGTCTCAAAAAAAAAAAAAAAATCCTACAGTTCCCTTTTGGGCACATACTATAATTATCCATAGGAAAACACTATACTTGGAAAGTGAAACAGGGAAATAATTTTATAAGGTAAATATACAATAGTTCAAAATAAATATGAGTATTTTAAATTATCATGGAGCTAAAAAGAACTACAGTCACATGCTGCCCAATGAAGTTCTGGTCAATAAGATACTGCATATATGACGGTGTCCCGTAAATATTTTTACTATGCCTTTTCCATGTTTAGATATGCAAATTACTTACCATTGTGCTACAGTTGCCTATAGTATTCAGTATAGTAACATGCTGCACAAGTTTGTAGCCTAGGAGCAATATGCTATACTATACAGCCTAGGTGTACAGTAGGCGATCTCATCGAGGTTTATCCAAGTACCCTCTATGATGTTCCCATGACGATATCGCCTAAAAACACATTTCTCAGAACATATCCCCATTGTTAAGTGATGCATGACTGCATAGACTCTACAAAGTCTAGTCTGTTTGGTGAGTTCCTCTCTGCTATTAAAACAAGTTATTTGGGTTAAAAAATCTCTTTAAATATTTTCATTAATAGTTTCCTTTTTATCTAGACTACTACAGATGCAAGTAGAGGAAAATATGGTTAGGGAACAATGACAGAGCCATAAAATTAACTGAAATTTTGAAGTAACTACCGAATATTAACTGTTATGTCGCTTTTGCCAATTATTTCTTTTTTGAATTTGTCACCACATGGATTATTTTATAAAAAGTAACTTGAGAAACTTAGAGACTTTCCAATAAAAATTTAGGTCCTACAACATTTCTTAAAGAGTTTACACTCTAAAACACACTCTCTATTCTCTAGAAGCTGATAAATTGTATTCTCCAACCTCCCAAAACAGTATTTCTATTTACTATCCACACCAAATAAGAAGCTTCCAGAAAGTTTTCTTACAGGCTTGGCACTGTATAGCGTCAGCAAATCTAGTAAGGAAACTCATTCTTACTTGCCAATTCCTTGACATCCACATCCACCATCCTAAAAATTAGTTGTAATTGCTATATATCACCAAATAAATCACAGTTCTAAACCTGAATTTTCCCAACATAATGCCTCTACTAGAAACAGGAACATCAGAAAATAATCAAACAATCAACTGTACCTACAAAGGGGAGAAAAAGGAACAGAAAACAGAACTTATAAATCTTATTTCTAAAATAATTTGGATTTTGAAATGTGATGCTTTTCCTTAATGATATCCAAATAGGCCCAAGGAAATTATAATGCACACTACAATAAATCCTATGAAATTATTCTATAATTATTAGATTAGGTACCTTGTGAGGTGAATATATTAAAGTTTCACTTGAATTTCATGCTCCATTATACATGAGGAAAACTATGTCCTAAAACAGTAAATGTACCCTACCACAAATAAATAAGGTTTACTCCTCAAAGTATAGGCTTATTGAGTACAGAATAAAATCCAAAGTCACTGGCAGGCTGAAAAAGCCCTGCATAATTCTAGCCTTCAGGGACCTCTCTTCCCACCCTCCCTTTGCTGTCCCTCTCCACTCCCTCCATCCCCATCCCAGCTTCCAGCAACATTGTCCTGCTTGCTGATCCTTGGAATATAGACTTCTTCCAACCTCCAGCATTTGCAATGCCATATCCTCTGCCTGGAATTCTCTCCTCCAGATATCCATATGGCTCACTCATTCATGTCTTTGTTTTAAATGACCATCCTGTCAAAAGAGCACACCATCCTTGTTACTGTCTGTCTCTTGTACAGTTTTATTTTTCTTCATAGCACCTATCACCATCTGTTATGCTTATCATTGCTCTTCCTCCACTAGAAAGCAAGCTCCATAAGAACAAGGACTTCGGTTTCCTTCTGTATGATACATGCTTAGAACTGTGCCTGGCTCATAGCAGGTGTCGTTAAATACCTGCTGAATGAATATTTAACTACGTGTGTCTCCATATATATACAAAAAAGATGTGGACTTTTTAAAAGGTCCCTAAAGAGTCTATGTGGCCAACGCCCACAAAAAAATCAACATATGCAATAAAAGACTGAAATGAACACTAATAAATGAATACCTGCTATTCTTCAGGACTAAGTGTTTTATAAAGAATTCCTCATTTAATCCCACACTAACTCTTTAAGATATTGTCACGCATTTATAAATGAAGAAAATTAGGTTAAGAGAGATTAAGTAACTTTTCAGAAGGCTCACATCTAATGGCAGTGTTAGAATTTGAAGCCAACTGTGTGACTTAGTCTATTATAAAAACTGGTTTTCAAACTCTTTTCCAATGTGTCGCTTTTAGTTGCTGCCATGTACATAGATGAGTTTGAGAAGGGTTCACTAAAAAAACTTTTCACTTTTATTCATTCATTCAACAAATATTTACTGAGCAGCTACCACATGCAAGGCACTACGCTAGGTACTACGAATAGGGAGTGAAACAAGTGAGATAAAGTCCCTTTCCTAATAGATCCATAGTCTACTGGCATGAAGAATGAAGGGGAGTCAGCTATAGAAGATCTAGGGGAAGAAAGGGCAGAGGGAACAAAAAAGCAAAGACCACAGCAGGAATAAGCCAGGTGTAATTAATGGAAAAAAAGACTATTCTGTGGTTGGAACTCTGACCTAGTCAAAGAGTGGTAGGATCTGAAGCCAGAGAGGCAGACAGGGAACAGAGCCTCAGTGGCCTAGTAAGCTTAGTAAGTTGCTAGGATTTTATTCTAAGCATAAGTCCTTTCTTTAAGCATAAGCAGAGTCTTGGTTTATAAGGGCATTAATGCTTTTTAAGAAGATCAAACTGCTCTGTGGTGAACAGACTCTAGTTGAAGCTGCTATCATTTCTTACCTAGACCACTGTAATAGTCTACTTGGCCTTTGTTCTAGTCTAGGTAAGAAACGACAAAGGCCTCAGCTCTATCAATGGAGATGAACAATGGAGGTGAAGGAGATGATGATGATGACAGCTAATACTTATTTAGTAAATACAGATCAGGCACTCTTCCAGGTGTTTTATTCACCTAATCCTTAACAGAGAAGGTACACAGTTTGCCTAAGGCCATGGCTGCACAGCCAGAATTCAAACTTAGGCAGTTACGCCCATGAGCCTAACCACTGTATATTGTCTCTCTGTGAGATGAAATGAAGTAATGTGGCAAAACTCAGGATATTTTTCTGTGGTAAAGCCAAAAGAACGTAATGAGGGGTGTGATAATTTCAAGATTTCTGGTTTTGGCAACTGAGTGGGTAGTGATACCATTTACTAACACTAGTGAGAAGTATGTTGGGGAAAAGGGTAGATTCTGTTTTGAAGATAGAGTGAAGATGCCTAGCAAACATCCAACTAGAAAAACAATGAGGAAGGGTTAAGACTCAGCAAATGAGAAGGCTTAGTTTAACCTGAGTATTATTTTAAATCATATCTATTACAGAAAAATCATAGAATACAGTTAATGATTTAATATTTTAAACTAATTTATATCTATTTTATTCATGAAGTGAAAATAGAAATAATGGGAATATGATCTATTATTATTTAAACACTGGTTGGTTTCATTTCACTGATAACAGTGAATAATTGTGCCCAACTATTACAGGTTAAAAATTGTATGTAGTAAGCTCTACTACTCATAATGAAACTATGCCTTAGTATGAAACAATATTATTCCTGCTAAATTTTCCATGAAATTATTTATTTCAAGCCTATTTTCCCTACTAATCTTCCTCTCAGGAGATATTTTGGTTTACTATTCAATTTGCTCATTGTGAGATTGGAATGGTGATTCTTTACCAAGAAGGCTGGGCTCAAAATAACGTTTAATAATTTGATTAAATATATGTAGGGCAAATTATAAAGAGCAAAGGAGAAAGTGTATATTTGTGAGAATGAGATTGATTCAGATAAAACAAAAGGGAAGAGTTAAGAGTTAAAAGAGAAAGACTAAGGCGGAATCTTGAAAGGCAAGCCCATTTTTCCCCCTGAACGCACCCAAATTCTTACCATGGAAGTGAAAGGGGTAGAGCAGAAATGGCATTTTAGTCAGAGGGCAATATGACTGTGTATAAGAGTTTTTAGAGCAGGGGAAGACCATTAGAAGGCTACTGTAGGAATCAGGCAGAGATAATTATAGATAAGGAAATTAAAGTCCTGAGAGGAAATACAACTTACACAAGTCACTGTGTAACTTACACTGTGATAAGAAAAACACATGGCATACAGTTAAGGTGCCTTATTTATTACTGAGCTCTTTTTTCCCTTTAATAATTAAAAAATAATTGCTTTTTTTTTTTTTTTTTTTTTTTTGCAAAAATAAGCAAGCTGGGTGTGGTGGCCCATGCCCGTAGTCTCAGCTACTTGGAAGGCTGAGGCAGGAGGACTGTCTGAACCCTGGAGGTCTGGGCTGCAGTGAGCTATGATTGTGCCAGTGCACTCCAGAGTGAGAGAGACCCTGTCTCTTAAAAAAACACACACACACATACACACTTAAAACTACATGAAAACTCTCAGAACACAGGAAAGCTACCATTAGAGCATTTCCCTGGGTCTAGCGTGCTCAATGTTTCAAAGAGGCAAGAGAAGCTTTGATTTTATGTAACATTTATGGAACCCATCTGCTATATGACAGACACTGGAGTAACAGAGATGAACATGATAGCCTCTGTCCTCAAGGAACATATAATCTAGTATGGGACAGACAAGGTAAGCAACAATGATGAAACACTGTGTGAAGTGCTATAACAGGTATGTTACATAAGTGTAATTTAATTCAGTTTGAGAAGAGAGGAAAACGGTAATGCTTCAGTAGAGACCTGAAGAGTAAATGTGTAAGGGAAAGGGAAAGGGTGTCTGAGGCAGAAGGACCAGCTCGCAGAAGGATACAAAGGTGTGAGAAAGACAGACATGCTGAGAACTCTAAGTGGCTTAGCATTTCTGGAATCATAGGATGTGTGGCATAGAATCACAGAAAATGAGGCCAGAGAAAAGGAAGGAGCAAAATTATAAGACATGCCAAAGATTTTGGACTTACCTATAGGGTTTTTCCAATTGTGATCTGTTGATCACCTACCTCAAAATTACCTGGTGTGTTTCTTTTAAAGTCAGTTTTACTGAATACTAACACAAGAGGGTGGGACATTTTTAACAAGTTCCCCTAGGTACTGCTTATATCCACTAAAGTTTAACAACTAACATAAACAACTTTGCTATGTTATAATCACTGGGAGGACTTGTAAGACAATAAGTAATGCAGTTTTGTGTAACTGTAATTTGGTTAAAGGCAGAACATAGAATGAATATTCCCCTAAAACAATAAAGAAAGTAGGCAGCAAAAGAATCCCATTATTAACATACCCCAATTACTCCTCTTCCATTACCACAATCCCATGCTTATTACAGTTATTCAATTAGAAATAAATTTTACTTCTTTATTTCCAGTTATGATTTAGTAGCTTTCTCACAAAAAGTTTTAGAAACACCTCCTATACTGCTCTAATCTGATAATTCTAAAGAAAAATATCTCTTGCCTATTTGGAACATTGAGTACTCTAGACCCAGATAAATGCTCTCAATGCAGTTCTCCTTTCCTGTATTCTGAAAGTTTTCATGTGGTTTTAAGTACGTGTATGTGTGTGTGTACATATATATATATTTTTAAAGAGACTACAGAAGGGGGGGGGTGAAGACTTCCATATTCAAGAAGTGCCCCCAACTGTGCCAGATACAACTGTTGCAAATAAAAGAGGAAGGAAAGCTAAATCAGACAAAAGGAAAAAAAAACCGGTTAAATTTAGTAAAGCATAAAAAGAGGAAGAGGATGCATCAAAAGGAGGAGGAAGTCAGACCAGAGAAGGAAAAGAAGTAGGACACACATAATGTAAAATGGAGTGAAAATTATAAGGGATTAACTACTCATCAGATTGGGCAGTGGCTGGTATGTCTGTTTCTCTTTTGACTTAAAACTACACTACTTAAACATAAGACCTTTAGTTTTGCTGTGAATTAAGTGCTATCATTTGTAAACTGTCCAATGGAAACTGGGAATTTAATAAACCAATAGCTTTAAAAGTTTTAAAAATGAATTTGCATGAGCTATTTATAGAATCAGGATATTAACAACGCTGTGTGTATAGCAATTATTTCCTCATGTTTTACCTTTTAATTTCATTTAAAAAAATGTCTTTTTTTAAAGGGATTGTTAATAGTTCTATCTTTTAAATTACCAAATAAATTCTTTTCCTGGTTAATTCTTCCACTATTTTGTTGAGTACATTCTTCTCTAACCAGAAATCAGATATGTAAAAAGAAAATTAATATCTCAGGACCCTCTCTGCCCCCAATTCCTTATGCAAAAGAGAAGGCAAAGGTCTCAGGCACCTGTGCAGAACTGGCCCCACAGTTCGTTCATTAAGGAAATTCCTTGGTGGCCTCCCATAAGCAAAGGCATGCAAATTGTAACTTTAGGTCTATAGGCTATTTCTAGCCCCTAAAATGAAATCTCTTCCAATTTCACACCAATAATAAATTACAAGTTTATCTTTACAGGTGAAGAAAAGAAACAAGACAGTATTAGACATTCTTCCACCTACCCAGGGACATCTACATAATTGATGCTTCCTTTACTCCCTTTTTTTTGTCCTTTAACATTTGCCTTATCTTATGCAAAATGTAGATTTTCCTGGGTCTCACAATAATGTAACCATGTGTCTCACTATACACACCCCCTGCCCTTTTTTTCTACAGGCCTGTAAATGCTGAAGCTTCCAAAATCTCCTCAGAAAAACAGTCACAGTTTGTCTGGGGTTCGTGTTTTTCCCAGGCACATCCTCAACTTTGGCTTAATAAACCTCCATTGACTGAGATTTTTGTCTCACTTATTTTGGGTCAATGGATAAATGCTTATGTAAATATTTATTCTCTCTTTTATGCAAATTATGATATTTTACATAGGTAGCTTAGTTTGCATATAATGTAAAGGCAAGAAGCTAAACTGATTTTCCCCCAAATTTTAAATTTTCCATCCCTTGGTACTTCTTTATCTAGATATTTATGTTCTATTTATATACCACCTTCTTTTTCTGAGGATCCTTTCCCACTATATCATAATTATAGCTTCTGTTCTTAATTTATCAAGCAGATGAGTTAAGAAAAAGAAAAAAAAATAAGTCAGAAGTTGCTTTTTGCTTTTTGTTGTTTTTTTTTGAGACAGAGTCTCACTTTATTGCCCAGGCTAGAGTGAGTGCCGTGGCGTCAGCCTAGCTCACAGCAACCTCAAACTCCTGGGCTCAAGCAATCCTGCTGCCTCAGCCTCCCAAGTAGCTGGGACTACAGGCATGTGCCACCATGCCCGGCTAATTTTTTTTTTCTATATATATTAGTTGGCCAATTAATTTCTTTCTATTTATAGTAGAGATGGGGTCTCGCTCTTGCTCAGGCTGGTCTCGAACTCCTGAGCTCAAATGATCCGCCCACCTCGGCCTCCCAGAGAGCTAGGATTACAGGCGTGAGCCACCGTGCCCAGCAGAAGTTGCTTTTTGGATATCTATCACTGTAGTTTCCTCTACAGGTTAGTGGCCCTCAACAGAAAGGCACCAAGTTCTACGTAGGGTCTAACACTTCAAAAATACTTTGCTACAAAGAGCTTAAGCTAAGCACTATGCAAGTTAAAAAGAAAAAAACAAAAAATAAATTCCATGACTTAAAAGAACACTAACTGTGGGAAAGACAACAGAGAGATATCTTGATGAACAAATTCTCTAGGAACAAAGTTCATACAGACAATTTAAAGGATGCTATGGCCTCCCAAGCGATGAAAGGGACTAAAGGGACTAAAAGGCGCAATGCACTGTTATTCAGAGGCTTCACAGGCGCAAGCCTGAACAGGAAACTTACATGGATGGTCTGGTTCTCTGGGAGTGAACTGACACCTGGAATTCAGTTTTGTAAAGTTTCCACGTGGAACTGACTTTCCCTAATAGGGAGATGTACTATTCTTGGGCCAGCCAAAATGAAATTCTCTTTACCCAAAGGACAGAGAAGTTCTGGGGGAAAAGACTTACAGCCTTATGCCTTCCCTTTTATTTATATCTCTGTTTCTGACAACCCAGGATGTAACTAACACATCCTCTTCATTATCACATACATTAACTGTGAAGTGAAGATCATATAAGGAAGCATAAAAACAAACTAGAACTATTTTAATAGTTGGTAGAGAATATAATTCCTAAGAGCTGTAAATCAAATTCAAAGGTAATGTTTTATAAAGCACTTAAATACACATCTTAGAAAAGGAATTCATTTTACAGAATGATGAACCATAGCTTAATGAGAATAAGTATTCCTTTATTTACACTGGATTTTCATAATATTGAATATTCTTAATCTATTAAACCTTATCTAAAACCTATCAGGAATTTCTTATCTAAAATGGAAAAACAATCCTTAGTTCAATGCTATACAAAGAAACTCCTAACACTCCTATAAATAAAAAGTTCTAATGATCAATCTTATAATTACCTATTATACAGTACACCATAAACCATTATCTGAAACCACAGAGTAGCTAAAAACACAGACCACAAAAACTGAAAAAAATAAATAAATAAAAAATGTAAAATTCCATTATTTATATACCAGCTTTCAACTTCATTTCAACATGCTGGATCATGCCTATAAACCTAAACTATTTGGGAAGCTGAGGTGGGAGGATCACTTGAGCCCAGGAGTTCCAGGTTACACTGAGCTCTTATCATATACATACACAACAGCACTCCAGCCTGGCTGACAGAGTAAGACCCCATTTTGGAAATAAATAATAAAATTAAATTAAAATAAATTAAAATAAAAGGAGAGGAAAGGAGAAGAAAGAAGAAATTTCTATTGTTTTAAGCCACCCAATGTGTGGTAATTTGTTAAGCCCTAGAAAATGAAGTCACGCTCTAGGTACATACATACATATATAGTCTGTAGAAATAGGGCTTCTATTACTGCTTCCAGAGATGTTCATCTTGCTCATTCTGGTCCACAAATTAGACCCTTTCTGTTATACTATATAGGTACATAGTTATCTTTGCTACTGTTACTATGCATGCATTCACCAGCCTCAACTGGAAGTAGAGACTATAACTTCACTCATTCCTGGATAGGGGAAATTGTCTTGAAAGTCTCACCAAGGAGGCAGGCAGTGTTTTCCTCCACTTTTGCCCTTTTCCCCTATCAGAGAGCCAAATGCATTGGTAAGAAATCCAATCCTCAAGACAACCCATGCTTTGAGGGAAAGAGTGCCAGGTAACTGCAGGCTGCAGTTTGGAAGCCATTTGGATTAGACTTTGGATTATCAGTATGAACTCAAGGCTTTAAACATATAAATGGAGGGACAGAAATAAATGTATATATGTTTGTAGATATGTCCACTGAGAGGGCCTAGTGGCAATGATATCCCAGTAGCACCTAGCACACTTAGTACCCAGATTTTGGTTTCTAAATACTATACCTACTCAACACAAAAACTAACCAGAGATCCTTGGAGTAATGAATGATTTCAGTGCTAGGGCAGGGGAAAAAACCAGGATGAGCCCCTAAAACATCATCTTGTGGTAGAAAGTGCTCAATTAATGATGTGCACATGTCAAATGGACATAGGAGCCAGCCTGAAGAGGGTCTGAGGGCCCAATCTGGCACAATTTAAATATCAAAATAAATTATGACAAAAATAAATTATAACCCACTGAATAAAATCCATACTGAATTAAATAAAATATATGGGAAAATTCTTCCTTACTGTAGAATGCCAACTAATAAAAACGAAATGATAGAAAAATGACCATTCTGCAACCATTGTCATATTAATAATCACTAGTTTTTAAAGTAATTTTAAAAAAACAAAGTTACTAATTTTTTTAAAAATCAAGGCAAGAATCATCAGCAGATGCTAAAACTAGATTGTGAATTTTTTTTTTAATTGAGATAAGATCTCGCTCTGTTATCCAAGCTGGTGTGCTCACTGAACTTCTGGTCTCAAGTGATCTTTCCACCTCAGCCTCCCCAAGCAGCTAGGAGTACAGGCACACACCACCATGCTGGACTAATTTTTTAATAGAGATGAGTCTTGCTATGTTGCTGAGGCTGGTTGGTGGGTGAAAATTCAATCAGCCCATTTTCATGTTCTCAAAATATCTCCCCACAAACTACTGGGGAGACACTACCTTAATTAAGTGATCGAAATATCACCGGTATTGAGGCTTCCCATTGTAATGCACTGAGAGAAGGACACACCATCGTTCTGTCGTGTTCCTGCCAAAAATGCATTACCTGAATCAAATCACAAGAAACATTTTATAAAATAGCTGGCCTACAGTACTTAAGAATGTGATGGTCAAAAAACACAAAGAAAGGCTGATGAAATGTTCCATATTAAATGGAACTTGAGACATGACAACCAAAGGCAATACTTAAACCTGGACTGGATCCTGAACACAGGGAAAATATACAAACACAGCTATAAAGGACAATCGCTGACAAAATCTGACTATGGATTGTGGATGACATCATAGTATTGAATCAATGTTACATTTTCTGATTTTGTAATAGTACTGCATTACATAAGAGAACATTTTTGATCTTAGGAAACATACACTAAAGCAGGGGTCCTAAAACTTTTTAAACAGGGGGCCAGTTCACTGTCCCTCAGACCGTTGGAGAGTGCGCACTGTAGGCCTGGGACAAGTCAGCTGCTAAGCGGGACAGGCAGCAGTAGCAAAAACACCAGGAAGGCCAGATAAATGTGCTAGGCAGCCCGCATGTGGCCCATGTGCCATAGTTTGAGGACGCCTGTAAAGTATTTCGTCATAAAGTGGCACAACATCTGCAATTTATTATCATGTGGCTCAGGAAAGAATGTATAAGTATATATACATACACATATGGGGACAGAGAGGGAGAAATAATTAGGCAAAATGCAAACAATAAGTGAATCTGGCTAAAAGGAAAATGGGCGTTGTTTGTGTTTTTCTTGCAGTTTTTCTGTAAATTTGAAACTACAGTTATCCCTCTGTATATGTGGGAGACTGGCTCCATGACCCCTGCATATACCAAGTCTGTGCATACTCAAGTCCCACAGTGGAGCCTGCAGAACACACATATAACAAAAA
Source organism: Mirza zaza (assembly GCA_008750895.1). Lineage (NCBI taxonomy): Eukaryota > Metazoa > Chordata > Mammalia > Primates > Cheirogaleidae > Mirza > Mirza zaza. The sequence continues at coordinate 7,433 of VSMD01116589.1, read as the reverse complement.
ATCAGCCTTCCGTATACTTGGGTTTGCATCACCACAATGACCCATGTTTGGTTGGGAAAAATCTGCATAATAAGTGGAGCCGTGCAGTTCAAACCCATGTTGTCCAAGGGTCAAGTGTATATCAAAATATATTGAAGAAGGGAAGGAGGAGAGGTAAAGAGAAAAGAAAAACTTCCTGTCCTCAGGAAGTTTAGTTAGGGGAACAGTACATCAACAAATAGGTCATTTAAAATTCAGAAATAAACTTAAGGAAAAAGAAAAAAACATTAACTATAAAACATTTTTACCAAAGAAAATATGCAGTCTAATAGTCTAAGGACACTGAAAAATAACTGTGTATTTCTCAAACGCATGGTTTTTATTATGTACGCGTAATTGTTACCTTTCCTAAAGTGTATTTGCCCACCTTACTCAGTTAACCTTTTTAGCTTATTTTGGTCATCATAAAATCAGTTTTTATTTAATTTAAACTTTTATTTGGTTTAGCTTCTTAGAAAAATAATTACTCATCAGACAATTCTTTCACAGAGGCAAAATAATCATTTCTAACCTTTAGATTAAAAAAAGTAATTAAAACAGTAAAACACTTTTACTTTGCATTATTCATTAATGTACTTCCTGATCTCCTGCTAACATCCAGAGATAGTAAGTACTAGAGTTGATCAAATACTTGCCACTCAACAAAGTTTCAAGATGTCTGCTTTCTGTTTCATCTATCTCATAAATGTAAAATTCTTAGGAAAGACATTTTACAACTCATTACTGATAGAGGATACATTAAATACTGTCTCCATGCAATCAACCAATTCATCAAAATAAAAGTCACATTGCTAAACTGTAATTATCACAGAGCAACTCATCAGGGTCAGCTGCCAGTCGGCTCAGCTATTTTCCTGATTCCATGCCCTCTTTTCATTTCTATGACCACTATCTTGGTTCAGATCTACACTATATCATCCTCAGAATATTCTAGCAACATCCTAACTGACCTCTCTTCTTTAATCTATCACTGTCAGACTAATCCTCCTTAAAGATTCTTTTCATGTCATGATTCTACTCAAACAGCCAAAACAGTTCCCCACTGTGAACTAAGTATAAACTCTTCATCAAATGGTTTCAGACCCTCTGTGACATGGTCTCCTTGTAAATTTTCAACCTTATTCTCCAAAAACAAGCCATGCTTTCCCAATTTGGCCTTTCTTCATAATTTCAACCTGACTGCAACATCACAAGCTGTTAAAAAAGTGACAGAATACATTTCTCTCCCAAGAATCCCGTTAAAATGGCAAAAAAACCCACAAAAAAACAAAACCAAAAAACAGTTACAAAAGGGAATAAACTCATAAAGGTACTGAGGACAAGAGATGGCAAAGGCATCCACAGACCAGAGATTTTGGCAAATTTCTGGAAAATAAAAACAAGTAACATCACACAGGAAGAGCCACCAGAGCAACAGGAGCCATGGCAAGTATTTTCACTCAACATTTATTCAACAAACATGTATTAAACACATACTATGTGCCACTCACTCGCTGTTCTGGAAGCTCTGGATATAGCTATAAACATAAGTGAGGGACCTGCTAACATCAAACTTACATTCTAATCAAGGAAGAGAAATACAAATAGTGACAAGTACGGTGGAAATTAAATTAGGGTTGTGTGGACTGGGTAGCTGCTTTAGATGTGACGAACAGGGAAGGCCTGTTCATCACATGGTATTTAAGTCATGGTATTTAAGCTGAGATATGAATGACAAGAAGGAATGAGACATGTTAAAAAGCATTTTAGGTAGAGGGTACAGATTTGGCATGTGCCTGATCATGTAAGGATTTGGTTAAACTGACAAAGAGTTGGATTTTAACCTAAAGAAGCTCTCTTGAGGGTAACAAAGTCATCCCTTGCCAAAGGTTGTAGCAGAGGTAGTCATTTATTTATTTTTTCTTTTTTTAAGACAGAGTCTCGCCCTCTTGCCTAGGCTAGAGTGCAGTGTCATCAGCCTAGCTCACAGCAACCTCAAACTCCTGGGCCCAAGGGATCCTCTTGCCTCAGCCTCCCGAGTAGCTGGAACTACAGGTGCACACCACCACACCCGGCCAATTTTTTCCATTTTTAGTAGATACGGAGTCTGTTGCTCAGGCTGGTCTGGAACTCCTGAGCTCAAGCAATCCTCCTGCCTTGGCCCCTCAGAGTGCTAGGATTATAGGCGTGAGCCACCACACCCAGATGGGACAGAAGTGGAAAAATGGATGCTCTGCAAACAGCAGACAGTATTCTTTAGGCTGGCATCCCCCTGAGAATTTAGGCATTTGCTTCCAGGGCTAATGAAACTAGAAAAAACAACTCTTTCAAGCCCAGGATGCAAATGTCAAGTGCCTGCAGGGATAGGGTAGCCAATATAAATACCAGTGGTAGCCAGTAGTGGTGGTGTCTGAGAACTGTGATGGCATACCTTAGCAAAAGACATTAGAATTCTTTAAAAAGTTTATTCTGGTGAAGGTTGCATGACCTTGTGGATGTACTAAAACCCACTGAATTGTATACTTTAAAAGGGTTAATGTTATGTATACCTCGATTTTAAAAAACTAAAAAAAAAAGTTCAAGTGCAGTGCTAAACAAAATAAGAGTTAGATACCACTTCCTATAAGAGGCCCCTGAACTTTGTACCTCTCTATGGCATTTAAAGCTAATCAGCTGTGTATTATGTGGTAGTTGTGTATTTATTTGCCTTATCACCTCCCACACCCCAACTAGGTTGCAAGTTCTAGAAAGAGAGAGACCATATGGTTCTCATTTTTCATCTCAGGGTAGCTACCAGAATCGTATTCTTTCTTGATCTGAATTTCAACTTTTTCCTGCCAAATATTTCTAATATAGGATGACTCAAAATTTAAGACGAAATCTAATTTAAGATGACTCAATGCTAAAGGTGCATTTCCTTTAAAAAAAGTGGCCAATTTATCAGGTTCTAATTTAAAGAAATACTAATTTAAGGAAACCAACATATTTTAAAATTAACTTCCCTATCAATAGAGGAATGGTTTAGAAACATCAGAAAGAAAATTCTACAATGCATTTTAGCTTCAGAAGATTTAAAATAACCCCCAAACAAAACAACAACAAAGATTAATTTTTATATTTCTATAAGGCTGTTTCCAGGCACACGATTTGATTCAATAGCTGTGTTAATAATGACTCTCTGGTAAAAATCACAAGAGACTATTAGTAAGTGTTTCTGTATGTGACAAGAAACCCAATTCAAACTAGTTTTAAGCAAAGAATCTATCCAAATATAAAGGAATCTTATCAATATATTTGTCACAATGTCTCTCCTCTCTCCACTTCCTTCATCTCTCTTTCTCTCCCTTCTAAGGTTTCATTCTAAAATCTCTACTTCTCTTCTGCAATTTGCTTTACATCTCCATGTCTTTGGATCCTGTTTCCCTATTCTGCCCCATCAATTGTCTCAGTATCCCTCAAAAGAGCTATCCCCAATACCTACATATGAAAACTCAAGGCTGGGAAGAAATCACTATACTAATAAGTCCCACATATAGTAGTTCTCCCTCCATCTTTGCATGCCTTAGTATTTTATTCCAGCAGGAGTCAGAAATCCAACCAGAGACGGATCATTATTCCTGACATTAACCAGGTACAAATGGGAATAGATAAGATTTTATAATCAAGAATTGCCTTGGGTAAAACGAATAGAATCTAGTTACCGAAATTTTCAGAATGAGTTTATTAGGTGTTTAAACAATACATGCTAATCATCCCCAACATTTTAACATGTAATAAATTTTGGTTAACAAGAAATCCCAAATAAGCAAATCTTTCTTTTCACACCCTAAACTTGAATTAGTAAGAACAGATTTTCATTATCTTACACCATTGAAAGGGTCAGTTTTAGAAAGGGCCTGGGCCTGGTGCAGTGGCTCACACCTGTAATCCTATCACTTTGGGAGGCCTAGGTGGGAGGATCACTTGAGGCTGGGGAGTTGGAGATTAGCTTGAGCAGGACAGTGAGACCCCGTCTCTACAAAAATATAGAAAAATGAGCCAAGTCTGGTGGCATGCGCCTGTAGTACCATCTGCTCAGTAGGCTAAGACAGAAGGAATTTGAGATTGCAGTGAGCTATGATCACACCACTGCCTTCCAGAGCGAGATCCTGCCTCAAAAAACAACACAAAACCCCAAAAAGTAAGTCAGCAAGGTTTCCCTAATCTAAACTATCTAGGACTAAACAAGGAGTCAGGAGACATGAAATTCTTGTCCTAATTCTGCCTCTAACTAGCTAGAACTCAATCATTTAAATTCTTACCCCTTATTTCTTAATCTGCAAAAAAAAAAAAATGATGGGCTGGTTGATACCATCCAGCCCTCCCAATCCATTCTTGTCTGAAGTGCTACTATTTAATTACCGACTTCACTAAATCTTTTCCTATTTATCAGTCTTCTCTCTCTGATCTTAATTCCAAAGGAAAGGTCTCTGGTGCCAGATACTCTTTACTCACACTGCTTAAGAGAAGGGAGCAGCTTAAGGAGCTGGCATTCCCACCACCTCCACAGTCCAAACTTCTAACCACAGTTATCTGTAACCTGCCTTAGTTCAAATGAAATCTCAAGAGTCTGGAACTTGTTCAGAATGCTCTGACTTCTAACTTAATACTTTTAAAGTTTTTCTTGTATTTTTGGTTTTGTTCTTGGAGTATGTTCATTTGTCTGAATAGTTACAATGGTCATGGATATGAGAAAGAATTAAATTTGACTTACTATACAACAAAATATGGATTCCAGGAAGCATAAAGGGCGGCTACCAGTGAGAGAATGAATAGCCCTCGATGGGCTTGTTGCACATCTAAAATCTATTTTGCATTCAATGATCTTAAAAATCTACATCAATTTCACATTTTACTTTATAATATGAATTAGAATAAAGTGTTTAAAACTAATTATTATCAAATAAAATAAAAGCCTCAGGATAATGCTGCCATACTTATTCTTTGGTTTTGCATTTCAAATGTCTCCCAAAACCCCAACCCTGCGTGTATGTGTTCATATACTTTGGGAGAATCTGGGGAAGAGTACAATACTCTGGTTTGAAAACTAGGAAAGTAGATAGTGTCAACTTCATCCTCTTATAATGAGGAAACTGAAGTTCAAAGAGAGTCTCAGAAAGAGGAAAAGATTTAAAACATTTTATAGGCTACTTATGATTATCATTTTTATTAACCTCTATAAAATTTAAGCAAAACTTCAAAGAAAAACCTGTAACTTCACATCTTCCCACAACACCAAAGAAACCATAACAATGCCTAATTATTATAAGTTCTGGTTAGATAGTACAGTAGGTGAAAAGAGAAGGGAGTTTTCAAAATATCAGTGATTCTAATTCTGCCACATTGGCTAGAACTAATAATGGTCAGACAGTGTCAAGTTTAGTGATCTGTTTTTATCATAACTAAAAGGTTCACATGATTGCCCTCATCCATTATATACATATATATAAAAGACATTATGGTTACAATATGTCATTCCATAGATGGATGGGTAAACTGGTGTCCTTCATTCTATGACTGTTTCATATGCATTCCCAGTGGAAGAAAATGAACTTCATTCTGTCAAGAGCTGGAGATCTCCGGTTATCAGATCACCTGAGTTGGAACCCCAACTCAAACACTGAATAGTTCCATGAATGTGCCTATAAGGAAACAAAGAATTACATCCAACTTCTCCTCAGAAATCATGCAAGAGAGTGAAATATTTAAAGTGTTGAGAGAAATAAACCAACCTGGAATTCTGTACTCTACCAAATTATCCTCCAAAAGTGAAGGAGAAATATTTTCCTAGACAAACAATAATTGAGGCAATTTGTTGCTAGTAGACCTGCCTTGCAAGAAATGTTAAAAGAAGTTAATTAAAGAGAAGGAAAATGATATAGTTCCTTTCAGATCAACATAAAGAAAGAGGACTGAAGAAGGACTGAGAGTATAAAACTCTTATTTTTCTTAATTGATCTAACAGGTAACTGCTCAAATAATAATGTCAATAATATATTGAATTATCTTTGCTTATGTATATATTATCCATATGCTTACACATAAGTGAAATGAATGACAACAATGATACAAGGGATAGGAGGAATTAGGGTTATTTTGTTATCATAAGGTACTCAAACTATACCCATGAAGTAGTAAAGTATTATTTGAAAGTGGACTTGAATTAGTAAATGTATACTGCAAACCTAGAGCAAACACTAAAAATAGTTAAAAAAAAAAATGAAGTATAACTGATAACTAAGAAAGGTAAGGAAATGGAATCACATAAAATGCTCAGTTAAAACCAAAAAAGGGCCAGTTGTGGTGGCTCATGCCTGTAATCCTAGCACTCTGGGAGGCCAAGGGGAGGATCACTTGAGCTCAGGAGTTTGAGACCAGCCTGAGAAAGATTGAGACCTGTCTCTACAAAAAATCATTAGCAAAGCATGGTGACACACATGCCTGTAGTCCCAGATACTCAGGAGGCTGAGGCAGGAACATTACTTGAGCCCAAAAGTTGGAAGTTGCAGTGAGCTATAATGACATCACTGCACTCTAGCTGGGGTGACGGAGTGAGACTCCATCTCAAACAAAACAAAACAAAAAACCCACAAAAGGCAAAAAAAGAGTGGAGGACAAAAGTAGAAACAAAGAACAAGGGCAACAAATAGCAAACAGTAATAAATATGGCAGATATTCATCCAACTACATTAATAATCACTTCAAACATCAATGGTGTAAATCTATCAAGTAAAAGGTTGTCATAGTGGATCAAAAAAACAAAACCCAACTATATGTTGCCTACAAGAAATCTATTTTAATATATCGACACATCTAGATAAGAAGTAAACAGATGGTGGAAAATATACCATATTGACATTAATCAAAAGAAAGCAGGAGTAGCTATCTTAATTTCAGATAAGATTTTAAAGCAAGGAAAGTTGTCAGGAATAAAGAAGGGCATAACATAATGCTAAAGGGTCAATTCCCCAAAAATACATTACAATCCTGAACATTATGCCTAACAACAGAGTGTCAAACTATGTAAGGCAAAAACTAATAGCAAAGAGAAATGGATGAATCTGCTATAATAGTTGGCAACTTCAATACCCCTCTATCAGAAATGGACAGATCCAGTAGGCAGAAGATCAGTAACGGTACAGTTGATCTCAACAACCTCATTAATAGACTGGATATAATCAACATCTATAATATAATTCATCCAAGAACAGAATATAACATTTTTCTCAAGCTCACAACGAACATTTTCCAAGACATATCACATTCTGGGCCATAAAACACACCATAACAAATTTAAAAGAATAGAAATCTTATACAATGTCTGCTCTCAGACCACATGGAATTAACACATTAACTGCCATGTGAGTTGTATTTAA